>JANHFX010009759.1:0-28620 GCA_027560015.1 Chloroceryle amazona | reverse complement strand
ATGGGAGCCCCCAGCTGCAGCAGCGGGTTGTGCTTAATGGGGTGCTGCTGGTGCTGGCCCGGGTGCTGCTGGTGCTGCTGGTGCTGCCCACCACTCCCGGGGCTGTCCTCACAGCGACCTGTGGCTGGGGTGCTCAGCTGGGGACCTCTCTGCCCCAACCCTCTAGGCCCCCACAGGGGCTGCGCTTCCTCCTACCATTGTCCCAGATTCACGGGGGGGACCCACAGGTAATCGCCCCACCCCTCTGTCCCACAAGGTGGGGGACCCATAGGGTCTGTCCCCTCCTACATGTTGTACCCCATCTCCTTGTCCCATAAACGGGGGGACTGACCCAGGGGGAGGTCATGCCAGACCCTTGTCCTCTGGCACAAGCAGCAGCAAGGCTTGACCTCCATCTGCCATCAAACACCTTCCCCCTCCCGCAGATCAAAGGGACCCATGGCATCAGAGTCTGTGGTGGCAGCTATTCTGCCAGCACACCCCAAGAGGCCCTTTTCCCCCACCCCACCTCGGATCCTGCTGCGTCCTGGTGCAACTCGGATCGGGGAGGTGGGGAGAGCAGGTCAGGGCATCCCCATGGAGTTTTTACCATGGTCCATGGCAGTCCGTGTCTGCAGGCTGTGCTCTCTCTTCCCTTCCAGGCGCCAGAAGCAACAGTGTTGAACATGATTACGAAACTGTTGATGACAACATTCAAAAGACAATTCACAAAATGCAGGCAATTTTCCCTTTCTAGTTCTCTAGTTTCTGGAAGCCACCCAACCTCCAAATACTTTGAGAACTTACATGACATTGTTTACTTGCAGATGCTAAACACACCCCAAGGGATCCACAGTGCAACCTCCAGCTGGCTCGATCCTGCAGAAAGGTGCCCACCTTCCTCAAAGGCAAGCAACCCCTGTGCCACTGGGACAGTCCTGGGCACAGAATAAATCCCTCCGTGGTGCTGTGGGCCGTGTCCTCAGCTGTCACCCATGGGACTCTCCATTGGCACCATACCAGCACACAGCCAGGCAGCCACCAAGATGCCACTGAGCTGCCAGCCCAGGCCCTGGGACACGGATCTGACTCTGCTCCACTGCATTAACGTGGCATCTGGACTGGGATTACTGGAGCATCCAGACGGAGGTGCTTTGGGGCCAGTGTGAACAGGCACTGGGGTGGGGTTAGGAGGGGACATGACAAGGTACTTCACACAGTGCAAGCTGTGCTCCAGCTGGGGCTCAAGCCACCGAGGGCCACCACAGCAGAAATCCACTTTCCTAAGGCAGAAGCTGCATTTTTCTCAAGTGCAGCCAAAGTCACTTCTCACTCCGGCTGAATTTTTCAGCAAGGTTGTAGAAACGTTGTAAAAAATGTCCTGGCTTTAGGTTTTACTGGTTTTCTCATCCGTCTTTAACTGTGCTTGCAACTGGAAGGAACATTTGCTCCAGACCTCCACGGTCCCCTCCTGCCTGTGAGCACGTTTGTCACACTCTTGCAGGTTCTCGGCACCTACAAAGGCCCCCGGTGTGCTCATGGCACAGGGTGCAAAAAACTGCCTGAAAACCAAACAGGGCCTAAAGTTCAACGCTTCTTTTCCTGGCAGTTTGTCAAAGCCTCAGGACAGTGGTAGAGACAGAGACCTGATAGTCCTGATGAGCATCAAGGGAGAAGAGCTGATGAGGGGAGAGCTTCACACCAAAAGCAAGTGGGTGTTCCACTCCTGCATCACACACCGCACTCCTCTGAAACCAGAGCTGGAAAATAAATGTGACATTTCATTTAAGATCGATGTTTTGTTTCCCCTCTCCCAGTGAAGAACAGCTTTGGTTCAGTTTTCAGTTCACATCATTCCTCATCAAGACGTAGGCAGAGTCCCAGAGCTGCAGCGAGGATCCTGTTCAGTTGAACCTGGCTCAAGTCCTAGCCTAGGATTGGGCTGGGTTCCTTCTCTGGCTTTGGTTCTGTCCTGGGATTTACACTCGGTGTTGGCACTCGCTCCTCAAACCAACACCGTGGGAGAGACACCACCTTGCTGCTGAGGTACTCGCCCAAAGAGGGAAACCTCACCTGCAAGCAGGTGCTGGCTCATCATTAGCAGCACCTAAATCACAGGATCAGAGAAGCACGGGGTGGTTTGGGTTGGGAGGGACCTTTGAAAGATCATCCCATCCAACTCCTTCCACTAGAGCAGGTTGTCCAAGGCCCCATCCAACGTGAACTTGAACACTTCCAGGGATGGAGCATCCATAACTTCTCTGGCAACCCGTGCCAGCATCTCGCCACCCTCATTGTAAAATCTATGTCCAAACCTTCTCTCTAGTGTGAAACTGCTGGCCCTTCTCCTGTCACTAAAGGCCTTGGTAAAATGTCTCTGTCTGACAGGCCCCTTTCAGTACTGGAAGGCTGCAAGAAGGTCTCCTCAGAGCCTCTTCTCCAGGCTGAACAAGCCCAACACTCTCAGCCTTTCTTCACAGCTTCATAGGATGTACAAAGCTTCAACCAGGAGACCCAAGCAGTGGCAGGTACCTACAGGTGTTTAAGTCACCCCAGAACCCATTTTTTTCCTCCTCCCAGGACAAAGCTAATTGCTGGACTATGGCTGAGGAGAAGACGGGCTCCAGGGAGGAGAGGGGAGCAAAGCACAGAGGAAACCAGAACTACTGAAAATGTCCAAGTGCTTTCCCTTGTCTCCTCTCTGTGAGCCAAACACATTCCAAGTTTGGGTTTCATCATCAGTTCACAGGTTAAATGTGAATTTAAATGCCAACTTCCCGTGAAGCAGCCAACGCTTCTGTCCCCTAAGCCCTACTCCAAATCATCCCTCCAGCCGGACCCGGCAGCAGATGCTCCTGGAGGCTCTGAAGAAACAGCAGATGGAAACAAGGCAAAGGCTTGAACTCCCTCCCCAACCAACGAGTTTTTCCCCTCCAGCCACATAAGTGTTTTGTCCACAGGCACAGCTACTCTCTTTACTGCAAGCAATTCCCCCTTCTGACCCGTGCACCTCCTGCCAAGGGGAAATGCCTGTGCTTTTGGATCTGCTGGACTCCATAGCCTGGCAGTTCACCTGGTACACACCTAGAGGCTGGTTCAGCCCCACAGCACACCCCAGGCTGCGGCTGCACCGCTCTCAGAACCCAGGCAGGACCCTGGGCTTGCCCCAGTGTCATCAACACAGACACCCTGGCTCTGCAATTTACTTCAAAAGTTAAGGAAAAAAATAAGTATAGTTAAAGAAACTTAAAGCAGGAGCTGTATTTTCACCCACACTGCAGGTTTGGTTTTCTTTAGTGGAGGAGCCTCTAGAGCCACACACGCATCCCAGGCTACCCAAGTTAAAATTTTATTGGAAACATTCAAAAGCTCTAGGTAACAAGATGACCTCATAGTACAAATATAGATTTAAATGCATAAACTAAACCAATTAAAAATCTGTTCATGATTGCTGTACATTAGTGGAATATTACTCTTGGCTACTGACTTGGGAAATAATGAAATGGAATGAAATGATGAAATGAAATGATGAAATGAAATGGTGAAATGAAATGAAATGCTGAAATGAAATGAAATGCTGAAATGAAATGAAATGCTGAAATGGCTCTAGAAACAAGACAATCTGCCCAAAACAAGATTAGAAAGAGGTTCTTCTTTCTACCACAGGCATCCTCTAAAGTGACAACACCGAACTGAGGCTCTGGAGCTTTGAGGAGCTCAGTTTTTCCATGCCTGTCAATACTTTCAGTCACTTGGTCACAGAACACAGTCCAGCTTACAGAGCCCTGTCTGTCCTGCTTGTCCTTGGAGTCCAAGGAGAAGGCACTCACAGAGCAAGTGGGACTTTCAGAGGCTAGATAGGGCAAAGATCACCTTCCACTTCGCACAGCTCAGCAGAATAACTTGACACATAGACAAGCATTTGCTTACAACTAAATCCAGCTGGAAGTAACTTCACTCCGCATCTGTTGACTTATAGTGATCGTCATCCACAGTGGAGTAGATGTGTCCCTCGCTGCTGAGGAACTCCACAGCTTGCCTTGAAATAAGTTAAAAAAAAAAAGCAATTGCTGACTATTTTATATCAGGGATCTCCCACTTACAGCCCCTATCTCTACTGCTCCCTTCTGGCATCTGCCAAGGGTGGCTCTATCCCGTGAGCAGTTCTGGTGTTGCTCCACCCGTCAGCAGGGACAGAAAGGTTCTCCAAAGCAGTGGCCATAGGCCCCAGCAGCTCTTAGACTCCACCTGCCACAGAGGGAAAGATCACCCCTCCCAGTGCTTCCCAGGTAAAACCAGTACCTACCCCTCTGTTTCCAAGGGGTCAGGAGACAGATGGGTAATGATGTTAATTGCTGCCTTTAGGTGTCACTGTTTTCTAAGTGTCAGGAAGAAGCAAAGGAGAAGAGAACACAGTGTATTCCCAAGCGTTGATGGGTGTGCAGAGAGCAAGGTGGTCCATCAAGAGGGAAAAGTACCGCTGAGGCACCGCAGTCCTCCCAGGTACCTATCACTTTGCTACTCAACTGTTCAAGAGCTTGTTCTGAAAAGAGTGGAGCCCTTCAGCTGACAGTGTCTCACACCAAGCTGTTGAAGGCTCGAAAAGCTCAGTACTGTATCCTACTGGGAACATGAGGAATTACCAGCTGTTTCACAAGCAGGGATCTCTGCCTGACCACTATTTTCCTCCCTGCCTCCTTTCATCAGACTCCAGGAAGCACTGCCTGGATTTCCAGAACGTCCTTTGTTTCTACACACTTACTTGATCGTTGACATGCTCATATTGTGGAGCTGAACTTTCAGCTCTTGAAGGCTCATACCTTCTGGGACGGGGCAGTTTTTAATCAAAGTCAGAACCTGCAAAAAGAAAAAAAAAAAAAAAGACCACCATCAGCACACAGCTGAGCTTCTCTAGCAGTGATGGACAGCAAGGCTGAAGAAGAACTACCCATCTTCAGCCAGTAACTAAACCTGCATTTCTTTGCCCCAGATCACGCTGCAGCAGCACCCCTGTGCTCCTGGAGAAGGTGCTTCCACCCACCTGACTCTGGTGCGCCGTGAGTCCGTTCACTGGCAGGCTGCCACCTCCTCCATAGCCTCCCGCATCACCTAGCCCAGTGGAGAACGACTGCGGGGCTCTTGATGCTGTCTGCAATCAGGAGAGGAAAACGGCCGTGGTTACCCAGGCTGCTGACAGATCTCTGCACTACAGACCCCGTGTTACTCCAGAGAAACCTCACTTGAAAATGGAGCGCCAAAAGAATCTGCTGGGAATGGGCTGCAACGCAACCTGAGGAAGCCCAGACTCCTGTCACACCTTCACTGTGGCCTCCAACAGCTTCAAGCTTTCCAGCCCCACAACTTGTGGTGTGTTTCCCCGAGAACCCAAAGGGCAGATAACCAGTAGCCCAGTCAGGGCCAGATGGAATCAGGGTCTTCAAGTACATACCGTGAGATTTTTTCTGAGGATCATATGCGCGTTGACAATCTCTAGAATGTGTGTGGTGAACTCATTCATATTTTCCAGAGGCATGATCTTAAATGCTACCAAGCTTTTCTTATTCTTCAAGAGAAGAAACAAAACAAAAGAAAACAAATATTAACCTCCCAGCAACAAGAACACGCTCAGCAGCCAATCCGGCCGTTCTCTCCCGGCGCAGGACGGCAGGGGACAGGGAGCTGTTCGGCACAAAACTAGTCCAGATCCTTCTGATTCACATTTTCCTATGTGATTCTGCAAGACAATGCAGACAGGGGAACTCCTCCTTCTAACCAGCTGGTAATTAACTGCATGTTGCTTTAACGCGCATAGAATGTTAGGGTTGGGAAGGACCTCTAGGATCATCGAGTCCAGCCCTCATCCTGACATCGCTCCATCCATCAGCCCAGAGCCTCAAGTGCTACCTCAACTCGTTTTGTAAACCCCTCCAGGGATGAGGACTCCAGCACCTCCCCGGGCAGCCTGTTCCAGTGCCCAGCCGCTCTCTCGGGGAAGAATTTCTTCCTCATATCCACTCTAAACCTCCCCTGCTGCAACTCGAGGCCATTTCCTCTCCTTTTATCATCAGTAACTTGGGAGAAGAGACCAACACCAGCCTTGCTACAACCGCCTTTCAGGTAGTTGTAGAGAACAGCAAGGTCTCCTCTCAGTCTCCTCTTCTCCAACCCCAGCTCCCTCAGCCTCTCCTCATCAGCCATGCTTTCCAGACCCCTCACCAGCTTCACCACCCTTCTCTGGACCTGCTCCAGCACCTCGATGTCCTTCCTGTGCCGCGGTGCCCCAAAGTGGACACAGTGCTCAAGGTGTGGTCTCACAAGTGCCGAGTACAGGGGCACCATCACCCCCCTGCTCCTGCTGCTCACACCATTTCTGATCCGGACCAGGATGCTGTTGGCCTTCTTGGCCACCTGGGCACACTGCTGGCTCCTGTTCACCAGCACCCCCAGGTCCCTTTCCACCAGGCAGCTTTGGAGCGTTTGGAGTGTTACACGTGTAAACTATTTAAAAACCATTCCTTGAAAAATACTGCTTTTGAAAAAGAAATATTTGGCTAGGTGGACCCTCAGGCAGTCCCCTCAGTTGGAGCCAGGCCCCTGCCAGTTTGCTGGGCAGTAGGAGCAGTGCAGGTGTTGAACATCTCACCGCAGACACGATCTGCGTCCCGGAGGCGTTGGGGATGTGTGGGTAACTTGCAAACGTGCAGATCTGATTGGAGTGGCAACTGATGACATAGAAATCATATTAAATGGTGTTCAGCTTTTAGTTTCCTTTAAAAGGTGTCAAGTGTAGCTCTGTCTTTTTACCAAGATCCTCAGAAGTCTTTGCTGGCCAGTCAAGTATAAAAACTAAAACACAGATTAATAAATTGAATCAAATTATGGTAATCAATTAAACTTTTTTAGGGGAATATGAAGCCACTAAATACCAAAGCAATGTCTTAAACCAGCATGGTTTATTGACTTAACTCAGCCGGTGTAAGCAGTGTGTAAGGTGTGAAGTCAGCAGTGCTACAGTGCTGGAAAGTTCACTGAAGTAATTGGCAATACCAGGATTTGCATCTGGTCTTCCTCTGCATATGGGTCATGGGTGTTGGGTCGTTAGCACTCTTCCCAGGATTTCTGAAATCTTAGACTTCTAAAACACTTCTGTTTCCACCTTTATTTTCAAAAGATGATAATCTTGTTATACCTTCTTCATGTTACCGGTCGTCTTCCTCCTGTAGAGAGTTATCAGGTGTAATGACAGGTGGAGAAAGGAGATGGAAAAAAGATGAAAGATAAAGGTCTCAAAGAATGGCAGCTGGTGGAGAATGAGAGGTGGCAAATGTTACTAAAAGGGTGAATATGAGTGAAGACAGCTTGGGGAGGATTGGAGACAGGATTTCTTTCGGAAGGTTAGACAAGGTATGGTTACCCCTCCCCAGGAACTGGAAGGGATTGGAATGGCTGAGTCAGGCTTGGAAGTTAAATTGTTGAGCTCCTAAAAGTTAAGTCTGTTGAGCTACTTCTGCCTGTATCTGTAGGCAAAATAGATAGATCTGCAAAGCACTTGCAGCTTGTGAATTACAGTAAAAACCTCTGCTGCAAAAGCTCAGTCGGGGGTCCCAGTTTGAACACCAGAAGTCAGTGGACCCTAGAAAATACTGGCATTGCTCAGAGAACTCCAGTGTCAAGCCTGTATGAGAAACTGCAAGAATACACCTGCTTCTGCTCTTCTGCTGAATGAGAGGTCTGTGAAAATAAGTTTGGTGTATTTTAGCTTCCCTTTGTTCTTTCTATATCATTTCTCATGATTAATAAGAGGTTTGAATGGTTTCTAGTAGCAACAGCTGATTAAAGTCGAGGTTGCTTCAGTACAGCACATGCTGTGAAATGGAATAAATCCGATGGCAGAACTGTATTAAAACCACTGTCTTAATAGTAAAAGCACTTCATAACTGCTGGTGGTGGTCTAAAATACTTGGCTTGTAAGCAAGCTAATGCCCTGTTTGGTGCACGGATAGGTACTGTCTTGAAGTGGGCTTTTTGAGAATTTCCATGAGATTTGTCTCTCCTCTAAACATTTCTGGTTTGAGCATCATGCTTTGGAGTGTGATTGTTCAGAATCAGCACTTATGGTCAAAGAGGACAAGAAATTGGCTTTTTTTACATCTCTTGATGCTTTTGGACTTGAGTCTTTTCAAAAAAAAGAGGGATGCCTGCAAGCGCTGGGAAGGAATAGGAAGCTTCAGATACTGTTGCCTGTGTGTAGGTGTTTTACTAAGCTGCTCAAAATGGAAGACAGTCCCAAAGAAAGCTGAGAAGGGAGCAGAACTGACATATGTGAACTTCTTGTGCCGTTCTGTAGCTGAAAGATAAGGTATGGACTCTGACCATCGAAAGGAGATAGTGTTTTGATGTTTGTGAGATACAGTAAACATACATTTCTTTTACAAGCATGCTGGAAAAGTGTTTTTTCTTCTCATTTGCTTTCTTTTCTGTGTCCTTAAGATCGCCAAGGTGGATTGCAAAGAAGTACTGGACATCATATGTAATCTGGAATCTGAGGGACAAGAAAACACTGCATTTATTCTTTGTACAACATACCTTACTCATCAGCTTCAAACAGCAAACGTGTATTGCTCTTGGTGAGTAATAAGTGTTTCTGCTACTCCTAGCTGTTCCTCACTGGCTTCCACGCAAGAGAATTGAGCTGATCTATGATGAGAAAGTGGATCTATCTTTGACTTGAAGTATATCAGATCGCAGTGCTTTCTAGATAACTGGTGACAATAAATAAGGACTCCTTTTGTTACAGTAATAGAACAGTTAATCAGAGAAATGTAATGTTTAAATCATTTAAGAATGAAACAGCACTCGTGGTTGGCATTAACAGGAATGCTTCAACCATACCATAGCTCTGGTAGTACTGGTGCTGTCGGGGGTATTATTCTACAGTCCCCTCTTGAATACTCAGACCTTGGAGGGTTTCATGCCTTCTTCCGCAGAGATAAAAGTAGTAGCAAAATGCAGAGGCAGCACCCTTTAACTGTGCCCCTTCCTGCCCCCCACCATGAGCCTTTTTTTATCTTCATAATTTCTATAGCTCTGAGAGTTGTAGTACTAGATTTTGGTCAGGCTGTGGCTAGGAAACTTCTTTGCCCTCTTAACTAGCTGGAGATAGAAAACTTTTTGCTTCTCTGTTTCAGCAGTGTCAAACTGGTAATCAGGGAAGCCTTTTATTGGGGGGGGTTGCCCCTTACAATATGAGTTTGTGGTTTTGGCTTCCAAGGTGTGCACACCTAAATGTCTTGTTTTCTTCTGTGCTGATACAGTGTAGGGGCTTGACCTTGGCTGGTGCCCACCGAGCCGCTCTGTCACTTCCCCCCTTCCTCTCAGCTGGACCAGGGGGAAGAAAATAAGATGAATGAAACTTGTGGGCTAAGGCAAAAGCAGTTTAATGAAGAAGCAAAGCAAGGCCGCGCACAGAAGCAAAAGAAGATTTATTCTCTACTTCCCATCAGTGGGTGATGTCTGGCCCCTTTTTGGGAAGCAGGGGCTCCAAACATGTAGTGGTTCCTCTGGAGGACAAGCTGATGCCCCCCCTCCACCTTCTTTTCCTGGCTTTTATAGTTCAGCTGATGCCATATGGTATGGAATAGCCCTTTGGTCAGTTTGGGTCAGCTGGCCCAGTCGTGTCCCCTCCCAAGATCTTGTCCCACCATCCCAGTGCAGGGGGAATGCTGAAGAACAGCCTCGGTGCCCTGCGAGCCCTGCCCAGCAGCAGCCACGACATGGGGGGTGTTCCCAGCACCTCCCAGCTCTCCGTGCAAAACCCAGCACTGGGAGGGCTGCCCTGGGGAAAATGAGCTGCAGCTCAGTCTCACCCAATACCATCTCCACCCGTTACTCCGCACCATCTGCGTCATGCTCAGGCCCCACATAATGCAACCTGACTCTTCCCATTGTGTCTAATGCCAAGCACTAAGATTCCTTCTGACCAACACTTACATCTCCATCCTTTAAAGCCCTCTTCATACCCCACGTGCAGATGGATACATTCTCACTAACTGCTATCCTCCGTCCTGTATCAGGGACCATGGGTTCTCCCCGTTCCTCCAGGTGTTCACAGGCAGGTGCTGACTTGAGCCCCTGCTCTCAGGATGGATGTTCGGGACAGGAGAGGCAGTGTGTGGGACTGTTGGGCACCAGTGCTGCCTGGGTTTGGCTCATCACTGCACTCCTCCAGTTCTTTGCCAAATCCACTCTGCTGCGCTTCCTGCAACATACAACTCACAGATTTTTTTTACTCTCCATCCTCCTGCATTACCCACCAAGTACAGCCAGGTCCTTGGGCAAAGACAATCCCACAAAGGGGTTTGTCCTGTCCCACGGGAAGGGTGACCCACCCTGCTTTCCCCGACCCCTTCCCTGTGTGCACTACAGGGACCTTCTCCTCCCACTATGCGTAGGGGTTTTGTTTGGGTGGGACCAGGACGGTTAAGAGATCCTCTGCTGTTAACCAGGCGAGTGGCTTCTGCTATATTTGTGTCCCAGTGGTTCCAGCCCCTGTTGCCCAGTGCTCTCAAGATATTTTTAGCAGTCCGTTACATCTTTCAGCTTCCTCATGCCCTCCCTCTGGTCACACGGGAGGAACCAGAGTGCACCACGTGGCATGTACCTGGGGCTCCCTCTCCCTCTAACTGGGGCAGGAGGGGAACTGAGTTACTGATATCCAAGGCACTAGCCTATAGGGATGAAGAGGTACTATGACTTTCTTCAAAGTTTTGGAGCCAAGACGACACTGCCTCCAAACCAGAGACCTTTCGCATGTCCATTCTGGGTAGTACATTGCTGCCAAGCTGGCAGAATATGATGCTGGGGCACCTTTGATTATCTTTCTTCACATGGCCTGTGTGCACGGGACATCCTCTGGATCTTGGGAGTCCCTATCATCATCTAGATCACTGGGGATGACTTCCAGCACTGCTCATTCTCCTGCTCTGCATACCTTCATCTGCAGTAGTCCATTCTCCCGGGAGCCTGGAACTCGTGAGGTCTTCCTTGTGTGTGTACTTTGCCTTCAGGCTGGAAAGGAGCCACCTCCAGTGTGTGCACATTGCTGCCTCTCTTCCAATTCCCCTCTCAATTCCCCAGTCGTGACCAAGGGAGCCCAGTTGCTGAGTGTCAGCCCCACTGTGCAGCATCAAAGCAGCTGGGCTGCAGTCTGCTCCCCTGGCTGGCGGCTCCTGGAATTCTGACCAGGTCAGGGGCTGGGTAATTTCTGCCTCTTGTTTCAGTTCTCTTATTTCCTCCTCCAGTCTCTTCACTGAAGGCCACCTTCTTGATCAAGGCTTTCCTCTTCTTCCTCCTCCCTTGTTGACTGAGGGTATGGACCCATTGTTTTCCTGGTCCACTGTTTCTTTTTTACAACTGGGGCAATTACTGTAGTAGCTGTTGTTGTTTGGGTCCCTCTCTCAACCAGGGTGTCCTTGGAGACAGTTTGGGTCCAAACCTCAACTACAGTGCTCCGAGAGTGCTGAACTGTGGCTCTACAGGCACAGGCCAGGCCCCAGTACAGTGCCAGAAGCTGCTGGTTTTCAGTGGGATAGGCAAGGCACCCTTCTATCAGGTGGTGTGTCAGTTTGATGGGGTTACTTCCCTCTTCTGCTGTAAAGTTCCAGGTTATGGGAGGTGATAACTGTCCTAGGAACCTGCCCAAATCCTTCCACACACCCTGCCACCTCAGGGCACATCTTGATGTTGGCCCACCCAGAAGCTGTCCTCTCTGAAAACCAAGATGAGAGCAGGCTCCCCCCAACCCCCAGCGTGCCACCAGTCTTAGTGAGCGCTGCTAAACAGCTCATGTGCGGGTGGACGAGGTCCTCGGGAGCCTGCACCATGAATCCACTCACATCAGCTGCTGGCAGGGAGAGGGAGATGTAGTCCCTCCTCATCTCCATGAGAGAGCTCTGCCAGCCCAAGCCAGCATTGAGCACGTAGCTTCTGTGTGGGTCAGCGTGTTCCTGAGTTCCTTCATCCCTCCTACAAAATAACTCCCCCAGCACAGCAGGACGATCAGTGCCAGGGCAAAGCACAAAGCTATTGTTTGTATTTACACATTCCTAAGCTTAGCAAAAGAGTGAGATAAGCAGTGTAGCCACCAAACTGTGACCTTCACACTTAAATGTGCTACAGCTTAATAGTTATTTTGTATATCTGCTGGTTTACATAAATTGGTGCCCTACGGTGGGTGCCAAAAGGGGCTGTGGTGCTGTGACCCTGGCTGGATGCCAGGTGCCCACCCCATCCCAGTGCAGGGGGAATGCTGAAGAACAGCCTCGGTGCCCTGTGAGCCCTGCCCAGCAGCAGCCAGGACACGGGGGTGTTCCCAGCACCTCCCAGCTCTCCGTGCAAAACACAGCACTGGGAGGGCTGCCCTGGGGAAAATGAGCTGCAGCTCAGTCTGAGCCAATACATATGGACAAAGCTTTGCATTACCAGATAATCTCCAATAGATCTTGGGAATTTAGGTTCGGCCAGCTGTGACACTGTTCATTTTTACTCACTCCACGTTTTAAAGCCATTAAGAACAGTTTTCATAGCACCTCAGTGTCAGCAGGGTGACTGAGAGTGTAGTCTGGTCAACCCTTTGTACAGAAGTATTTGCATATTGCTTCTATTCCAGGCCAGAAATGTGTCTCTGAGCAAAAGCATACCCTGTAGAGAGAAAGGAACTTGTGGAAGACTCAAGAGGGGGGAGTCCACCACAAGTGGAAGTTCTGGAGGCTGAAATGTGTCATTAGAGCCTTGTCCAGAGAGACAGGCTCAAGTCCATCCCAAGGTCTCTTTTTAAAGAAAAAAAAAGCAAACCAAACAACCAAAAAACCCCACTCACCAACAAGTAATGCTCTTTCAGGGTGAACTAAATTATTTGCCGGTGTCCAAGGAGGATTGTTAAGCAGTTCAATTAAAAGCTGTATCCCCGGGGTGCAAATGAAGAGAGATGGACTTCATGTGTAGCTGAGATGACTGGAGAACAGCTGTCAGGGCTGAGGCATTTATTGTTACAGAATAACATCTTTTCTCTGGGACAAAACCTGGGGGTAGTGCACGAAGTCTGAACTGAAACGAGTTAGAATTGGAGTGAAATTTTCAGGTCCTGTAACTCTAACCTCCATTTTCTGATTCATTAGCCAGGAGAGATCAGATCTCATGGAGGAGGCAGAGGACTAAAGCCTTGTCTTACGCTGACACTCCCTCTGTGTATAAATACAGGTCCCAGTACCATACGTAGCACCCCTTGTACAACAGAATTATACACAACCAGTGCCCGTTGTACCCAGCAGATTCCAGGATGCTGGAGCTCAGACTGAAGAAGTTCACCTTTCTGCTGGGCTCCTGTCTTGTGAAACTGCTGTAATACTGCTTGACCATCAGATTACTTTCTCACTTGGAGGCCGTAGCTCTGAGTCTGATTAAAAAGTCCTGTTACTTGAAAATAGGCAGTCTTGCTAGAGTCAAGGTGAACTGCTGCTTGAGGGAGTGACCTTCTGCAGTGATCTCCAGCTGCTTTCCTGGGGGTGATTGTTTAGCCACATTCAGGTGATTATTACTGGGTGATTATTTAGCCACAGTGCAGGTGAATTAAAGCAACATCTAATTTTAATCTGGGGGATTGCTCTTGCCAAATCAGCCAGTTTAACTGATGAGGTGTGAGAGTGCACAGTACAGACCTAGGGGATATTGTGGCTCATAAAAACAAGGAGACCTCTGCTCCATATAAACTGTGGTGGTCACTGGAAGTATTGCGGAGTTGATTTGAATCGGTAGCCTGGGAAAGAGATGAGGTAAGGTTGCTTTCTCTGCATTAGTAAACTGATGTAATTCAGAAGTGTAGCAAATGTCAGAGCAGACTGGAAGGGTGGGAGGTGCTGCAATCTGCTTGTTTAGCCTCATTTACAGCTGGAACTGCTGTGGAGGAATCATGTGCTAGAGGATGTTTGTTAGCCATGATATCAGCTTAAGTACAGAATAAAGATATATACTTAAAACACGTCATTAAATTGGATATATAAGCTGAGACATACTCCTTTCTGTGACCAGTTGCTGGTTTTAAGGAGCAGTAATTACATAATTGATTTCAAAGGTCCTGTCTGATTCAGAAAGACAGGAATGTAGTTGAAAGATTTTTTACTCTGTGATATCGGATCTACTGATGGACTTAGAATTCTTCCAGCAATGTCATTAACACCTTTTGGATTTTGACTGGTAATAATTGTAACTTGTTTGTATTTAATCGTAAGCCTGTGTAATGGTGTTTCAATTCAATAAATTATTTAAGCTCTAATCACTTTTCATAGTATACTTCCAGTACAGTATGTAATTTGATAGATCAGGACTGAGTGGTGACTAAAACATTTACTAAAGATCTTTGAGAGAGGAGCAGGGAGTAAAAGCAGAGAGACTCTGTCTGCTACAGTGTCGCTTGCAGGTCGCCTTTCCTTTCCGCAGTTACACATCTGGTGTAGCAGACAAGCCCTAGCCCATGTACTTGGAAATGTTCCACTCATCTGTAGGATCCTTCCTGAAAATTGGTTCCTGCAGAATTTTCTGGGTCGTGCTTCTGGATCACATCACATCCTTGATTTTTGGAGCAGCAGTGCATTGATGAAACAGTTTTGTCTAGCCCGTAGCTGGCCTTTAACAGCCCGTGTGAGCAAGCAGTGGGGTCTGGTGCCGTGCTGCTTGCTGCCAGCCACCCGTTCCTTCTCCTCTGCTCCATGTGCAGTGTCAGACAAAACCAGCGTAACTGGTCCGCATTGAAAGGGTTCTGGGTGAGACAGAGGAAGAGACCTGTTGACAGCTGTGCACAGCAGGTGAAAGAGAGGATGCTTTTGAGACTCTGGTAGTGTGAATGAATGTCTTATGTGGTGGATGAAGGCAGAGCTTTGGTGCCATACTCATACTTGAGTCAGCCCTAACGATTTGCTGCTGCCAAAAGGCAGAGGTAAATTCTTGCTGTATTGTGGTGATAGCTGCATGAATCTGCCTCTCTTGCTGTTCTGGCTCTGACTCATGGGAGCTGTAGTGAGCACATCCATCTAACCCAGCCCCAACTGTGCAAAGCTTTCTACAGGTTAACGTAAGGTGTGCGTAGTGTGTGGTCAGACAGGGTTCAGCGAAGTGCAACAGTGGTGCTTCTGGAAGTTTTAAGCTGCTCTGTTCAGCTGTAATGCACTCTCAGTCTAAGAAGGGAAATTCTACCTCTCTTCCCCCCTCTCTTCATTTCTCTAGCACCTGCTTGATGGCACAGTGCTAACTCTTCACCCAGCACAAAGCTCTTACTCGTTGTCTCACATGTGTGGAGAGGTTAAGCTGTTTCATGAGCTTAGCTCAGCTTACCCTGTAGCTTTAAGGCTGTACCTCGAAGCCTCATTTCACAGCTGAAGATGAAAGCAAACTTCAGTTTGTATATGTTATTCCTCACCAAAATTGGAACATTTTGTGAAAATTGATGCCTGTAATCATAAAATAACGTGTCGTGCTGCTTTTCAGACCAGAGGTATTTGCCTTGTCTGGAACTTTATCTAAGAAGTGGTGCTGCTCTGGGAAATAGTCCTGAGCTGGCTGATTGCCTTGGTCTCCAAGGAGTCAGGCAGTTCCTCAATCCACAGAATAACGTGTTCTTTAACACATGTGGCAATAAGCATCAACTGTAGCTAAGCACACCTTCAGAAACAACCCTCCAAGTCTGCTGTGCTGCTTTTCCTACAGGCCTGTCTGTCATTCTTTGTGTTCTTTGCCCTGCCTCACAGCAACTTTTGCGATGGAAGATTGCCCAAATGCCGAGGGTTGTGCTTTCTTGCCTGTTCATAGATGAGAAGATTATCCAAGGAGCGCTTCTACGTCACCATCCTTGAGGACGCCTTCAACAACATATTTTAGCTTTGCAGAAAGAAGGGGCAGGATGAGGAAGAAGAAAGGGCAAACACTGAGGACTTTTTGCTCTGCCAAAACCTCTTAAGAATAAGGGGTTATCCAGAGATCCAGAGTGAAGCTCTTCTCTCACTATCCTTCCACCTCCCAGCTCCGTCCTAAAGAGAGACACAAAATGACTGATGTCTTGACAAACTAGTTTTCAAGTTTGTTCTATTTCTGTTGTGATGCCGAGTTATTTTTTTTTTAATACTTGTTTAAATATAATATGCCTTCCTCACATAAATTTCCCTTCAGACAATTCTCCCATGTTAGTCGTCATCATGTTCAATAAAATGTTACATTTTGTCAGCTTCTCAGGGCTAAAGTGCAGCAGCAGAAGTTGCTAATATTCTTGGTGTCTGTATTTTTTTTTCCTCTCTAGTTCAGTTTTAGAACTTAAAATGAAACACCTTGAATTATATGGCTTGTGTATTAGTTTCTTGTAGGCCCAGCTAGAGTCTCAGCTGTCTCTTCCTGATTCTGAAAGGCTTTTCAAGACCTTTCAAAAAAAAATGAATCTCAAGACCTTAAAAAAACCCAAACAAAACCAACAACCAACCAATCAACAACCCAAACCAACCCCAAATTCCCCCCCCCAAACCTAACAGTAAATATTGTCCATTTTTATCCAATAACTATATCCCAGGTTCAATCCACGACAAGACCTCGTTCCCTTTCCTCTGGCTCAGGGTTTGAAAGGATTGCAATAATTCAAAGGGAAAACTTTGCCAGTATTCAGGGCAGAGTTTGCCTAGGTGTGTGTTCTTCGTTTTGATTCTAGAGGCTCCAACTGACATTGCCTCTAGAAACCCCTATCTAGCATTTGATGCACTCAGGGGTTAAGGTAGCAAAGCTCAAGTTTGCTCTTCAAAAGAAACTGTAGAAAAATTTTATTCAAGCACTGTAAAAGGTAAAGATCCTGTCAGTCTGCATGCCTCTCCTTGGGGTGGCAAAGGGACACGAAGTGAGATTGCATCGTCGGCTGGCAGCGTTGCCGTGGTTATAGTAACGGCTTCAGTGAAGAGCTCTGTGCTCCAATGGTACATGCACATAACTGGTCAAAGGCAGCAGGCGACCCTCTGCTTACGTATCCCTTATGTAACACTTTACAAAGCGTTCTGCTAGAGAGCGTGGCAGTTACACTATTTGGACGTGGGTTTTACCATCTAAGCTACTTGCCTAGTACGAGAGAAGTGGCTGCTTTAGGTTATGGTTAATGATAAATGTCTGTGTTTCACAGAAGTGTGTGTGGTGTTTCTTGTCTTGAAAGGAAATCCAGGCAGCTGTAGATGCCCCCATCAAGCAAGATGAATCCAATTGCAAGTGAAATAGCATGCAAGTTAAATAAGCCATTAAACCAGAGGCTGTATATAAATAACAGGGTGTATATATGCACTGTGTTCTGGTCTGATGCTTCTTTAGGAGTCAGGCACGAGTTCTTTTCGGCATCTCTTGGAGGTGGAGAGTTGACTGAAGTGTGTGCTGTGTTTTAATAACAGATTGCTGTGACATCAGCTGTGAACTCAAGTGCACAAACTCTGGACAGGTTGTGCTGCGTGCAATGTTCTCACATTCTGCTTTCAACCTTTACAGGGAGCTCACGCTTTTCTGGAGCAAACTGCAGAGAAGAATAGATCCTTCTTTGGATTCTTTTTTGGAGAGATGTCGTCAGTTTGGCATCATTGCCAAGACACTACAGCATTTATTTTTCTTGATAAGAGTCATACAATCTGAAGTAAGTAAACTGCAGTCTAGAGTCCTGGGACCCAGACAGAACAATTGACATGAATTTGGTTTCTTAATAATTCTACTGATACAAACTATAGTTTAATGAGTTATCCATGCTTTCTGCTTTAAGTGCCTTAACTTACTAATAAAGATGTCCCAAAAATGCCTGCCGCTGTAGTTTTGTGTCAGCTTGACACATTGAAGTGATCTTCAGCCAGTGGGGAATGATTCTTTTGTTGCTCCACAATACAGTACGTCAGTGCTTTACAAACAAAGCATAGCTGTGCTTTGCTCTGATGCTCATTTACAAACGAGGCACAGCAACAATTTTCTAAGAGATGGAGACTTGTCTGAAATGTCTCGTGCTTTTGTACTCTGAGAAAATAGAGGAGATAGATGTTTTGCAACGCCTAAGGCCAGAACTAGGTTGTGTGACTCCTCCAGGGAGTACGCTCCCCTCACCCAAAAAGCAGAGGAGGATCCTCAGGTGAAATAAACTGCAGCTTTAGAGTACACTCGGTGACTTGGGCACTTAACGCTCGGAAGCCTGAACACATCCTGAAGGGGCTGTAGTCCGTTGGATGCTCTCATCTCACGATTCTTTAAATAGACCGGTTTGAGAGAGGACGTTGTTATAAAGAGAAGTGACGTTTGTTTGGTGGCTCTTTATCGTGTTTGTGTTGTGTTTTTTGTCTGTTTGTTTTTAAACAGGCAGAAGAAGCGGGGCTGGCTGTGTCTGTTTTGTTATGTGTGAGAGCCCTTCAGATCAGATCCAACGGAAGTGATGAAATGAAGACATCAGTCTGTAAAACAATCGCATGCCTTTTACCAGAAGACCTTGAAGTTAGAAGAGCTTGTCAACTCACAGAATTTTTACTTGAGCCAACTTTGAGTGGATTTAATGTGTTGGAAGAACTCTATATGCAACCAGATCAAAAATTTGATGAAGAAAATGCACTGGTTCCGAATTCACTCCGTTGCGAGCTGCTGTTAGCTTTGAAAGCCTATTGGCCGTTCGATCCGGAATTTTGGGACTGGAAGACTTTAAAGCGACACTGCCTTAAACTGTTAGGGAAAGTAGCTTCTGATTCCGAGGACGACGCGAGCTGCAATATGTCAATCAATGAAACCGACATGTTAGAAACCTTCTTCAGTGACTACGATGAGACCAGAGAACATAAATATTACGATGGCAAAGACACGATGAACCATCCTAAAGAAAAAGTAAGAGTAAAAAAACCAATTGGTTCTTCAGAAAGGTACCAGAGATGGCTTCAGTACAAATTTTTTTGCGTGCTCTGCAAAAGGGAGTGTATAGAGGCTAGAATACTGCATCATTCTAAGATGCACATGGAAGATGGTGTTTATACATGTCCCGTGTGTACAAAAAAGTTCAAGAGGAAGGAGTTTTTCGTACCTCATGTCATGGAACATGTTAAAATGCCCCCTAGTAGAACACACAGACCTAAAAAGAAAATAATACTGAAAAAAGAGAGATCACCACAAAAGACAGTAGCTTCCAGCAGCCCACCCCCGGTGTTTCAGGAGAAGTCACATCAGCCACAGCTGCCTGACAACTTAGACAATGACGCCCACGAATACGTCACATTCAGCCAGCTGGAGAATTGCCAGCTACAAGACAGAGACATCTATCCATGTCCCGGAACGGATTGCTCCAGAGTGTTCAAGCAGTTTAAATACTTAAGCGTACACCTGAAAGCAGAACATCAAAACAACGATGAGAATGCAAAGCACTACCTGGATATGAAAAACAGGCGAGAGAAGTGTGCTTTCTGTCGCCGCCACTTCATGACATCCTTTCATTTGCGGGAGCACGAGCGTGTGCACTGTGGGCCTCAGCCCTACATGTGTGTGTCGATGGATTGTTACGCCAGATTCGGCTCGGTTAACGAGCTTCTCAATCACAAACAGACACACGATGATCTCCGTTACAAATGCGAGCTGAACGGCTGTAATATTGTTTTCAGTGACTTAGGACAACTTTACCATCACGAGGCACAGCACTTCAGAGATGCGTCGTACACCTGTAACTTCTTCGGTTGCAAAAAATTTTATTATTCAAAAACGGAGTTTCAGAATCACCTCGCAGTGCATAATATTGACGTGTCGAATGGGGAGGTGAAGCCAACGCTGAAAATCGAAGAGTCGGTTTCGAAAGACAAATGCAGTTACCTTCCAGAGTCTCAGCTGCTTCAACGATCTGAAAATTCCAGTCTGAATGAGAACTTGGATCCCTCGGGCTCTCAGGAGGTTCCCCGGATTAAGGAAGAAGCTCTCTCTGACAGTGAAGAGCTGGACAGTGAGAGTAATTGCAGTCTGCACTGTGGGGACCACAGCGCAGATGCTGCAGTGAACCAAGGCCGGGTGTCGTCTCCACTGATTGAAACAGTGCCTCACAATCCGTCAGTCAGAGGTTTTCTCATGTCCCAGGAAGGAGTCTTCCATCCAGCAGATGTGAAGCAGCAGTGTTCCAGCGTGGCAGTTTGCTTTGATGAGAAAAGCCTTTCCTGTGGTTTTGAAGGCTGCTGTTCCACACACAAAAATTCCAGAAGTATGCAAAAACATCTTCGCAGGATCCATCCGTATAACTTCAAAGGTAAAAAAAATACAGAGGTGAAAACGAAAGACTTTCTTGATCTGTTGAGTGACGCTCAGGACAGTAAATCCCCTGCAGACATCAGTGCAGAGTTAGGTCATAATTCAGACACCAATGCCAACTCTCCTGAAGGCCTCTATTGTACTCTAGATGCTAAAGGAAGCAATGGCCTGAAGGAAGAGACTTGCCCTTCTTCCCCAGAAACATCTTACTACGACAGTTCGAAGGACTCAAATATTGAAGATAACATGTTGGAACTAATGTTAGGCTTGAAACATCTAAGCTTAAAAAATTCTAGCATTCAGAATTCTTCAAGACACAAGCCTTTCCTGGGCTCTTTACAGCCCTATTCATCTCGGGACTCCAAGTGCCCTGAGTCAGTAAATGAAACTACCTCGAAATTTCAGCTTCAAGAGCAACAAGAGAATTTACCCAGCCAGTACCTGACTCAGCTGGCAGCTAAACCATTTTTCTGTGAATGTCAAGGATGTACCTGTGAGTTTGTGACCAGAGAAGCTCTCCTAATGCATTATGTTAAAAAGCATAACTATTCCAAGGAAATGGTTCTTCAGTTGAATATGTTCCAGCATCGGTACTCGCCTTTCAAGTGTCACATTTGCCAAAGATCATTTACAAGAAAAACACACCTTAGAATTCACTACAGAAACAAACACCAAATTGGCTGCGAGAGGGTAGCTCACAAGGTATGTTCTACTGAAAAACTCAATCACACAGGTTTATGTACAGACGACGTGCATAAAACCAGCACTGTTCCAACACCCGTCTGCGCAGCAAAGGTCGAATTCGTCGAACATTCAGACCACTCGGAACAGCTTTGTCGTCCTAAAAAGGAAGACTTCAGTTCTGAGACAGACTTGGAGTCCAGTGAAGAGACGGACAATAATGGAACAAGAAAAACATCGAACATCTCTTCTCTGGACAGCCATAGGGAGGAACTGGAAGCAAGACAGGGAAGAGGAAGCAAAAGAACAGTTGCTAAAGGAAACTTATGTTATATACTGCATAAATACCACAAACCATTTCATTGTATACACAAAAGTTGCAACTCAGCGTTTACTAACCAGAAAGGTTTGATTCGCCATTACAGAACTGTTCACCAGTATAATAAGGAACAGCTCTGCTTAGAAAAAGACAAAGCAAGAACAAAAAGGGAACTTGTCAAATGTAAAAAAATATTTGCATGCAAAGAGTGTGGTAAGCGGTTTCTGTGTTCTAAAGCTCTTGCTAAGCATTGTAGTGACTTCCACAACGAACTCTTAGATGATCAAAAGCTGCTTGCTGAAGCTGAATCTGCAAGATTTGCTTGTAACCAAGCCCAGTGCCCCGCTGTATTTTATACATTTGATAAACTGAAACAGCACCTAATAGAAGATCATGCCAATGAAGAAAAACTAAACAAAGATTTTGAAATCCATTGCGACCTTAATGGCTGTGATCGAATTTTCACAAATTACAGTCACTACTCTCAGCACGTCTATTTCCGCCATAGCGAATATTACGATAGCCTCTTTGGAAATCAGAAAGAGGAGGAGGATAATCGAGATAAAGATAAAAATGATAAAAGTTATTTGAAGGACAGTTTAGACGTAGGCAAGCAGAATGGGAAACAGGTAAAAGAAAAGTCTAAAAGAACGAGCAGAAGTCGAGAAAAGCATTTAATGAGTTTCAAAACGAAAGAGGAAGCCCTACAGATGTGCAAAGAGAAATGTAACCAGACTCAGTACCCCTGCATGGTTCAGGGGTGTTTGTCCGTTGTCAAACTGGAAAGCAGCATAGTGAGGCACTATAAGCGCACGCATCAGATGACCAATATGTACATAGAGCAACGGATTCAGAAACTCGTTGTTTGTGTTAAATGTGGCATCATGACTGAAAAACAGTCCTGCTCTGAAACAGCTTTAGACTCGGAGAAAAAAGATGTAGAAGTGAAAGAGGATAAATCAGCTAATCCCGAGTGTGCGCAGGAAACTGAAAAACCTCTTGTTCCAAATACCGACCGTGATCCTCAAGACGTAAGCAAGGAAGAAGAAAAAAAATGCGCGCCGAGCGGTGTGAGTTTTGACGCCAGTGCCTTTATGTATTCAGGCACTTTAAAATACAACCACAGTTCAAAGAACACCTGTTTTGAAGAGCATAGCGTGAGGGAGACGGTTGCGTGCAAAACTGAGGATTTTTCTGAAAGTAATGAAAAAGAGAATAGCTCTTACTTCTCCGGTTTACAGTTAGAGTTGCCAAGAGAGAAAGACCCGGAAGGATGTCAGCATAGTACGGTAAATCAGAATGCACAAAGAAATGTACTTTGTGCTGCAAAAGACAAATTTCAAAAGCCTCCGGTGTCCAAACCATTCGATTTAAAGACATACAAACCAATGGGCTTTGAGTCGTCATTTCTAAAGTTTATTCAGGAGAGCGAGGGGAAAGATGACGATGACGATGACGATTTTGATGAGGTAGTGGAGTGGGAGTCTCCCGAGCAGTTGCCAGTAGATAAAACCTTGCAAAAAGAGGAAACCAGTCAAGGGGATGCACCGGTAAACAACTTTGTAAATGACAAAAACGTCATCATAACCCCAAATAATCACGGGCAGCTAAGAGAAATCCAGCCCTTGTTGTCCGAGTCCTCCTCTGCCCCTTCTTTAGAAAATCTCCGGGCGATCTTGGACAAGGCACTAACGGACTGTGGAGACCTTGCCTTAAAACAGCTTCATTACTTAAGACCAGTAGTCGTTCTTGAAAGGTCCAAGTTTTCCACACCCCTCATAGACTTATTTCCAACGAAAAAGGCAGATGAGCTTTGTGTAGGAAGTACGTAAGTAGTTTTGCTTAGAGCGGATTGCCTCCACTACTGCTATATGGGGAGAACTTCAAATTAGAACAATAATTGTTACAGTACACACTGTTTAGGTTAGTTTAGGTCGTTTAATTCCATGAATGTATAATATCTGTCAAAAAAAGTATTGGCCAAGTTAATTTAGCTCCCCGTTTTTCTCTATGGACTCTGCTGATTTTGGTGCTATTTAAACCCATCCGAATACTGGGGGCTTCCTCTTGAAGAGTAAATGTGCATGATTGTATATGGAACAAGTACTAGGGTACCAGGGTTTGGGGGGCAGTGGAGTTACTTGACTTGAATGTGCACCCGAGGGTGCTTTGTGTAACATATTGTACACTACAGCATCTTATATTTTTTGAGTTATGAGTTTCAATAAATTACAGTTTTTCACCCATTTGTTTACTGTACAGTAAATCTTTAATGTGGTTCACTTGTATTTTAATTTGGGAACATTCTGAGTGCATTGGACAATGTTGCTTAAGTTTTATGCATTTGTAGATAATTTATCAGACTGATGAAACATTATAGATACAGAAAAGTAAAGTATTACTTTTTATTTTATGATATTCTCTGTGCTTTTTTCAGACTTGAAAGAATTATAATTAATACAGGCTGAAAGCACTTGCCACTTAAGAGAGGAGAAAGTCCTCGTTACCTTTTCCTTTAAAGGGAGAAGGTGCTTCTGAGGGCGTATGGTATGACAGAAACATTGGAAGAGCGTTGCCAGACTTCCAAGAGAGTTGTGTTGCATTTTGAGTTGTGTCGCATTTTGGGTTGTGTTGCATTTTGGGTTGTGTTGCATTTTGGGTTGTGTCACACTTTGGGTTCCCTGATCAGAGTTTTCGGTAATGAATAAAACCTAGCTGGAAGATTCAGCAGAAGAGTAATCTAATACTTCAAGATCTGTTTCTTGTTTCTGTGTCTTGTTTCCTGCCTTACTTCTGGATACATCATGAGGCCCAGAACCTTTTTTGCTCCATGAGTGGGATTTCCCAGTCTCTGTGAGGATGCCAATGAGCAAGCAGCAATCATAACTTCTTATTGATTGAGAACTGGGGGTTTGGGGGGTGATTTAAAAATAGCCTTCTCCTCTCCTGCACCAGCCACGATTCATTTTTATGGCATTTCCCCAGATTTTCTCCCATTTCCTTCCCCCTGGTGCACTTCAGATCACAGTATAAAACCTATCTGGAGAACTGGTACAAGCAAACCTAGGTGGGCATGGCATCTTCCTACTGCACTTATTGGGCATCCTTTGAATAAAAGTTACATTAAATGTTGTACACCAAGCAGGAGAAAATGTAGTTGATTGCTTTATTTCTTTATTTATTTCTCTAAACCATAAGCTTCTTGTAGTGAAGGGGGTTTGGTGCATGAATCTTCTCACTAACTTTTAAAATTGGAAGTTAGGGTTGAAAGGTACAGGAGGGTCGGACACCTGAAGTAGCTAAGGTGTGTTCCAAAGTGAGTTTTGTCCCTTAAAAAAAATATCTTCCCTTTTAACATCAAGTCTGTGTCATGTTCAGACACATTTGAATCACCAGGATCTCAAAACAGGAAAAGGGGTTAACTATGGACTTCACAAACGTGTAATGACTGCTTCAGGTATTGTGCCTAGAGTAGACTTCTGGGGTTTTGCGTATCCCACAAAGCAAGCTGTCCCTTCGATGCCCAGAGAAAGGAAACTGATCAGCAGGGAGAGTAAATTCACTGAGCTTTTGATTCTTCAGTTTCAGATCAAGCAGCTCTATTTCCACTAGGCAACTGGAGCTTCACATGGGGCACCTCTCTTAAAGGAGTAAAGCATTTAAACTACTTTGAATGAGGTAAATTGCATAGAGTGCAGGAGTGAAATGAGATGGAAAATACCTGCCACAGAGCAGGGGAGTGGCGAGACAAAGGTACTGTGCAAAATTTTGCTTTCTGTGATCCTAAAAATGTACCAAATCTTTAAAAAAGTTGTTCTGATGTCATCCATTGCTTCCTGCAACTTAAAATGCTTCGAGTAGTCAGGAAGATGGAAATGATTGAATGCAGGACTGATATTTCATGTGGTGATAAATTAGCTGAGTCATAAAAGACCAGGGAAAAACTAAAACAGATTCCACCAAAGCAGATTCCACCTTCCTCTAGTAAATACTCGAGGTTCCTGGAGAACAGAGACGTTGCTGTTCCTAGAAGTGCCACAAAAGGTACTGTCCCAAGGGCAGATCTGAGCCTCTCCGCATTGCTCGTGCTGTATTTTGTACATACTGTAACCTGAACCTTGGTAAAATTCCCCTTTAATTCCCTCATCACAGTTTCCTTCTCGCTCTTTTTACACTTGACCGATACTCAAGCTTGACTGTACTTAAACTTTCCTCAAGTTGATTTCTTTCTTTCCTATTGTTGCCTCTTTGAGTTATCAGTAATTTTCTGCTCAATAGGAAGCTATGATCACAGATTCCACTGAGCAACCTCGTGGTTCCGGAACCTCGGAAGTTGCCCAGAAATAAGGAACAAAAGAATTTCTTCTTGACATGGGTGAAGCTTTTCTGTGTACAAGAGTTTGCCTAAGACTGCTGGATAAATAGCCAGATGAATTTTGCTTGTTGCAAACATCTGTCTTCTCCAGTGTAGCTGACAGTGCATCTGTCTGCTGTTCTGAGGTGAACGTGCGAGCGGGTTCTCTTTGAAATTCAAAGTGCAGGTTGTTTGGAGGTACCACGTGTCCTCGTAGTGTGGCTAAGGAACAAAGTAAAATACACAGTGCTGCTGCCTTGACTCTCCCTCTGGAGCAGAGCTTCCTGCTTTCCTTCTGTCAAGCTCCCAAATTATGGATCATTTTAAAGCTGTCTTTGAATGAGTTTGCATTTCTTGTGTGCTGTTTATATGAACTCCCCTGCAAACTTGCCACCAGAATTATCTTTATAAATCCTGCTGTGTCTAACCCGTGTATTAAAGTTTTCCAGTTTCCTATTAAAACAATTTATCATCCCACTTGTTGTACAAACAGATTTGCCTGGTAAGCATGAATTTTATGGGAACTGTTCTGTAATCCGATGGAAGAGTTTTGTGGGAAACTGAATTCCTCTGAGGTAATATTCTCTTGCCAGCTAGGAGTTATTGCATGCACAGAAATTGCTGTCGCTATACGCAGGGCAAGGATTTCCAAATCACATCTCTTAAGTATTTTATAGACCCCCTTGAGTAGGCTGCTGCTGTTTTCTTCTTGACTTTGATTATCTGATCCTTTTAATTGCCTAGCACTTGGCAGTACCAGGGAAGGAGGCCACAAAAGGGTAAAGGTGTGAAGTTAAGAGGTTTTACCGTCTGTTTCTGTTTCCATGGCATCGAGTAGGCCAGCATTTTTCCTTCCAAGGGCTACCAGAAGTTGTCTTACAGTGAAGATGCAACATTCCCAGCTTCTTGCTTTCAGACACCTCTCGTTCTGCCATGAATGAAAAGAATCCCACTGACTTCCTAAGAAAGGATTCTTAAACAGCAGGTACCTGAGAAAACATAGGAGGCAAGTTCATAATCATGGTGTGGTGCTTCCAAGATTATTTTCTTTGGGTGTGTGGATTTTAAAGGAGCAATGTGTTTATTGCTTGTGCGTGCCCAAATTCCCCATGGCTGGGAGCTGCCCTGCCATGTTCCTGTGGGTAGTAAAAATCTAAATACCGTCACAAAGAGAAACCTCCTGGGCTGACTTCGGGGCTTCTGGCGGGGTTCTCGGCAAAGCCAGCACATTAGCTTGGTGTTTTTGCTTGTCTGATGTTTCCTGGCTGGCTTCGTTCATGCAGACACTTGAATTGTGTGATGCTGACAAAGCCTTGTGACACTGCATTTCAGATTCTGCATCTTGGCTGCAGCGAGTTGAGGGAAATCACTTTTCCAGTTTAGCCTTAGCAAGTCTTGTCAAGAACCTGAGCATGCTTCTGGCAGAGAGCAGGGGAGGCTTAAATGAAACCACCTTGCCTTTGTCGGGCCCTGTCAGATGCTAAACCTGTTCACCCTCTCCCCTGAAGTTTATGGCTGGTGCCCTTGAGCCCTTCTGTTCTGACTCCCACATCGATATTCCCCCATTTACTTTTCACTGTGCCCACATGTGTTCCGAGTGGCTGAGGCTGGGATAGGAGAGCTGTTGCTCTTCCTTGAAAATGTCTCAAGTTTTGGTAACAGGGAAGTAGGTAGGTAAGGGATTAGTCAGGATGCGGTGCTGGGGAGGGATCTGGCTTCCATGAATTGCTAGAGCTTCCTCTAGGAAAGGAGAAGAGTGGCAGCCAGGAAGAGAGCTCACCAGAGGGGCACTGCCTTGTCTTTCCTGGCAGTTGGCAGGTGGGTGGACATACCAGCTTACAGGAAAAGGCTGGTTTTGAATGTGTCTGACAGGTCATTCTGCTGAACAGAAATGGGAAATGATAGAAAATGAGAAAATTAAGTTGGCATTATTTTATTAAAAGCTGATAAAAACTCCACAGACAGGTTGTGCTATACTTCAGGCGGTGGAAATAAGATGAAGGACTGGTACTAAGATGCTGTTTCAAGAATTAGCTAAGAAGGAACATCCATTAACAGCTCTTTTATTGCATCTCTATCGAGTTACCCATTGGTTGTGCTCTGCGTGGTGTGTCCCCGGTACCGCTGCGCCAAGCCCCGTGGATTTCAGCAGCACCCGTGCTTGCGTACGGACCTCAGTACCTGGGGAATGAAAAGTCTGGTGGAGGAAGAAAAACTAACAGCCCTTGGATTGGAGAGTAAGTGCACGTCGATGAGCGCATCTCCTGTCTTCATATAACCCAGAGAAGCTGTGTGAGCTGACAGAGAGCGCTGCAGAGAGCAAATCATCAGGAATGCTACTGGAAATCAGAGAACAAAGCATTGCAGATTACTAGGGCAGCTCTGGAAGATATTTTCTGTAGAAGCTGCGAGGAAAGAGGCGAGGTGTGAAAGGATGGAACAGAGGTGGCTGGCCTCGGTAGCAAAAATTACAACCATCCAATACTAAAGTGACACGCTTCAAGCTGTACGCTAATGCCAAAGAGAGGAGCTGTGTGACAGTTGACTTCTGCATTGTAGGCCACTGAGAATCTCCCTGCTGGTGCAAGACAGTCTTCTGCTGAACTCCTTCTATTTCCTGGGGAGCGGGAAGGGCAGGAGGGCGTGCGAACAGGGAAGCAGCGATGTGGTTGGGAAAGGTAAGGCAGTTCCTGGCAGCTGTAAATGGATGCAGGCGTGGAGTGCTGAGCAGCAGCAGCAGGAACCAGCAAATAGCAAAGGCTGATGAAAAATTACCCAGTGTTATCAGGTGAAGCCAGCTGAGAAGTACTGGGGAGAGGTGGAGGTGGAGATAGGGCAGGATTTCAGATTCATGCGGGGTAAACAACACAGCATGAAAAAGGCATTTTAATTCCATAGGGTCACTGGCCCTGCTCAGAATCCCTCCCATAAACGTGCTAACAGCTCTCCAGACATCAGTGGGTTGACATCGACTTTTACT
>JANHFX010009757.1:0-33105 GCA_027560015.1 Chloroceryle amazona | reverse complement strand
CATACCTTTCAGACCCTCGAGTCCAACCGTTCCCCCAGCACTGCCCAGGCACCCCTGACCCCTGGCCCTCAGCACCCCAGCTCCATGGGGGGGCTTGGAAACCCCTCCAGGGGTCACGGGGACTCCACAACCTCCCTGGGCAGCCTGGGCCAGGGTTCTGTCACCCTCAAAGTAAAGATGGTTTTCCTCCTGTTCAGCGTTGTGGGGGCCTCGTCTGCCATCCAAAACCAGCTCTTACCAGCTGCCCAAGGAGAAAGCCCCGTGTGTTGCATTTTCAGATTAGCCCATGTACTCTTCAGCAGCTGTGGCTTTTAGGGGCCTGGCAACAACCTCCAGTATTCCACAGTCCAGCTTCTCACCCCTGAGAGACACATTTTCATTCCTGGACCCCCTGCACATCATCTGCCTGCAGCATCCCATTGGCTTCTGTGCTCAAAGTCCCCTTGTTGTCCTCTAGTTCCCACCCTGACGGCTCCCCAGGCTTGGCTGCGACATCCTGTGGAAAAAATAAACTCCTAAAAACAAAGGGAAAGAGCTTTCTGATGCCACCTCCAGTGTGGAAAGATCTCACAGAACATGTATAATGCTCAGCCTACAGTTCTTCTTGACTCAGCCTGCTTAGTCAGCTGTGTGCTACAGCTCAGACGCAGAAGAATGTCTCTGACCACAATTGCAGCTGTCCCTGTGTCCAACAGCAGGGAAGCTCAGGGGACATGCTGCCTCTGCCTGAGGTGACAGGACCCTGGGCCTGACGTGCAGTCAGTGAAATGTTGGCAGTTTGTATATCCCACTTGTGAGCTGGGAATAAGGGTTTCCAAAGCCAACATGGGAAGTGTGTGTATGTATGTCTGAGTCCAAACTGCTAACCTGTAATTATGCTAAAAACATTCACATTTAAACAGATAATATTCCGGGCACTGACTAGAGAGAAGGAGGAATTAAATACAAGTGCTGGTACAGGGATTCAACACCACCTCCTGGAAAATAGACCCCACTGCTTTACGAATGACCCTTGGGAAAAAGATCACATTAGTAACCGGTTCAGTGCCACTCCTGTCCCTGTGTAGCTTACTGTAGGGAAATCCCTGGGCAGAGAGAAACTGATTTTTCTAAGCTCTTAGAAGCAGGAATTAAATTCAACATGTGAGAGAGCTCTTAGCGCACCAGCAATCCACTAATTCACAGTTATGATTGAGACATCCATTGTGAATTAATTAATCCTTGCAAATTAGGAAGTGAATAAAGACTAAAAAATCCAAGTGACTTCACCAGAAAAAAAAAAAAATATCTAGAAAGGCAAGTACTCAGGTGCTTTGCTCAGGAGGGACAGACAGCTGAATGGGATCCATGGGGGTTCTGCGGCTGGTTTGAGGCCCAGGGAGCCCTGCGGCCCAACTTCAGCTCCTTTGTCCTTCCCAGGGCTGTTGTGCCGTAGGACACAGACACTCTTTCCCTTTGGAGGGTGTTTCCTCCTCTCCTCGCTACACTTCTGCAGGCCCTTTAGTGACCCACACTCCGTCCCACACAGCATCCCCCCTGGTCTCGCTGCCTGCCATGTGCTTTTGGACATCACTGCCCATAGCCCAAATGGCCACAGTCCCAAGCAAGGTAAATGTCCCTCCTACAAAGAGCCCCACACCAAGTTTTACTGGTAGTGGTGCATGTGAGAGCTACTTCAGCATGACCTCCATTTGCAGAGAGCCCAAAGCATTGCAGGGAAGTGGAGCAGGGAGCACAGAGGCAGAAATAATTGCCTGCCTCACCATGCGATGGATGGAGGTGTTCCTCTGCCACCTACATGGCCATCTCAATAGGCATGACACAGATCATGAGAAAAAATAATCCAGGTCTTCTTGTCAGCTGCCTTGACAAATATACAAAGAAGAACGAACATACAACATCCAGTTTATGTTTTAACTGGTCATGGACAGGCATCGGTGTGATTCACAGACCACAGCCTGGGTTCCTGGTCCCTGGCAAAGTGTTTCAGGGAAAAAGGCTTGGGGGGGGAAATGTCAGGAGTTAACAACTGGGGTTATGCTGAATATCTCCTGCTTAATGTTTGGAAGAACGGGAATCTTTCTGTGGACTTTGGACCAAGCTGAACTAAGGGTAGCATGTAAAGATTGCCACAAAATAACAAATAAATAAAATTCCAGAAGAATCCTTAGGAAAAATATCTGTTGCAAATTCCTTTCCTGGACAGCAAGAAGAGGACTATGTCATTCTGCAGAACCGTGTCCTTTAAATCAATTTCTTTTTACTGCAGAACAAATGAAAGTTATCTATAAAGCACAGCATCCATTCCAGTGAGAAACCACTACTAAAGCCAAAGATATATTTCCATCAGCGTGGTGAACATGAAAGGAAATAACAGAAGAACAGTACTGTGGAAGAATAGGCTTCCTGAGATTAAAAAAAGGAATAAAACAAACCAGTCAAATACATCCATTAATTCGATAGAACTCTAGAACTAGAAGCAAATACATCTCTGAATCCCAAACTGTGCAGGAAAAATAGAAGGCTGTGAACACTGGTGAAACGATTAAAAAGGATAGTCCATATATTGGCAGGAGCCATTGGTTTTCATCCTTTTAACAGGGGTACTGTAACCCTCTGGCTCAGCACCACCAAAACAAGTGGCAGGGGTTGGCTGCGCACGCTTTCCATGTACTTCTATGTTCTAAAGACATTTTGAATTAAGTTTACTAACTTGGCTCATATTTAAGTAGCACCTGTTAGGCTTCGAAGCCCACACCCCCTGGATAATACTGCTACACACTTACCTAAAGCTTTACCCCTTCAGAGGATTTTCAGAAACTAATTAATTAGCTCTTACAGCAGAAAACTGCTGCAGTCAGCAGCATGGGCTTAGTACTGCTGTTCGGGGGGATTCAGGCTCAGCTGCTGCGGAGCTGAGTCAACACAGGAGCCACTGCTGTGGCATTTGACACTTAAATCTATGTTGAGCCACTTCAGCAAAGACGTGCAGGGACATTCCCTGAGACATTCCAAAGCTTTTCTGTGCCTCTCTTCCTCCTCTTCCTCTTGACAGAATCCCTGGTTGCCAAGAAGGAGGGCACTCCAGAGCTCCTCGTGTGACTTCAAAGTCAGTCACTGGTTTGGGGGAGGGCTGAGTCCCTTTCCCCCAGCTCAGCAGGAGTTCATTTATGTTCTACAGCGAAATGTGTATGTTCTGAAAGTCTTCTGTGTGTTAGGTGTGCAAGCGAGTCGCTGTCTGCACGTGTGTATACATACATACCAGGAATGAAGAGACAGGGGGAAACTTGACCTTCAAAACACAACAAAATGCCCAGCTGATCAAACGTGTTCTTCTGGAGAACTCCTCGGAGAGCTCACGTGTGTCATGGCCTCCTGTGCTTTTTGACAGAACAAACCCAGGGCACAGGTCCTAATGTTAAAAATAGACAAGAAAGAATAAAAGGGTTGTGACAGTGGGGGGTTGTTATTATTTTTACATGCATCATTATGGAGGAGCTGAAACAAGTGCAAGGTCTGCTCTTCCCCTTCACAGATCAGCCCGTGGAGTATCACCCATCTTCTCATGACTCCTGGCTGCTCTTCACCCCATTGGGGTTCTGGTCTTCCACTGAGCACCTGTGCTCCACGAGATAAAAGGATTCCCTACATGCTTTGATTCCTCCAGAGGAATAAGAAATCCTCATCCCTATAAAAAATTACAGTCTCCTAAATATATTTGAGGAGGGAAAAAAATAATTAAAGGGGAGCAGAAGACAGTTTAAAACAGACAGTATTTATAAAACAGAGGGCAGCATAAGTCTTCCTGCTTTAATTGGTAAAAAAATAATATAGAGAAGGATGGATATTAAAAAATTAGCTTAGAGAGCAGGATGTGATTTTATGTACAATCCAGGATGAACTCGGCTCACAAAAAACAGAAACCCTGTGTCTCATCCCCTCCCATCCTAAACCCTCGTGTTTTCTGATGTCCCAGGCTGTGATGACACTGAATTGGGAAGTGGAAAAAACCTCAAGTGAGTGTTTCCCCAGCTCCTCGTGTGTTGCAATCCCAGCCCTGCAGCCCCAGAAACCAGCAGCACATAGGAAATGCTGCTGATAAGCCCAGTGTCCTCCCAGGTGTCCTCCTTCCCCCCAGCAGCAGCCCACCTACCCATGGCCCAGGACAATGTACAGAGCATTAAAGGTGACCAGGGTCATTGCCTTGTTCATGCTGCCAAGGTATTTTGTGTCAGGGGGTCAGGAAGTGGTGTCAGTCCATGTATACACACACAGTATTAAAAAGAAAGCTGCTGTTGGCACACGGCCACGCTGGGACGAAAGCCACGGTTACTTACAGTCACAAAAGAGGTATTTGTTTCACAGAGGTAAAACTTACCCCAGATTCTTCTGCGACCTTGGGAACTGAGAATCTAAGAAACAGGCCATGCAGGATGTGCAGGGGCTGGAATATGGGACATAGAGAGGTTGAGATACACGGTGCACAAGGGCTGGGATTTGGGGATGTGCAGGGGTTGAGATATAGGGTGTGCAGGGACTGGGATACAGGGTGCTCATCCCTGGTTTCCAACATACGGGGAGCCAGGCACCCCTGTTGCTGTGAAAGTGAAGCTTACTGAATAAACCAGGCACTTGCTGCATTATGGATGAGGCTTGTTATCCGGTGACATCTGGTAACATCGCACACATAAAGTGTGAGAAAGCTCAGATCTGACCTCCTGAAACAGCCCACAGAACGCTCAATGAGGAAAGTTCAAGAACCACCTTGAATGCTCCTTCGAAGCCCCTTACACCCCACACGAGCTCTTCTCCCTCATACCACCACTTCAGCACAGGCAAGGGGCTCTCTCTTGTCAGCTTGTCACCACCCATTGAGCTTATCAGAGTTTCTTCTTCCTATAAAACTCTCTTGGCCTAGGAGACGTGTTGCAAGCGGCAGCTTTCTGGTTATGAAGCAGCAGATAAGACTTCCTCCGGGGCTGGGAGCACTGCTAACCTGCCAGGCTGAAGATGGCTTGAGCAATGGCAGGAGCATCAGCTGATCCTTAACACAAAGGCTGGATGGGTGTGTGCGAAAGACAAGCTGAGAATTACTCAGCTAGTACCAGCCTTGTAATTATTTCCTTTCCCAGGAGTCCACTCCTGAAGATGGTAGAGCCAGCTGGTACTGAGGAAGCCAAGCTGGGGCGAGTAAGGTTTGGTAAAGGAGCTGGTTTGGGAGATGCCAACAGAATTACCTGAAAATGTCCAAGGCTACTTCTGGAGCTGGTTCCCCCGTGATGAAAATACTGCATATATGATGGTCCAATGGAATATACATTCTCTCTCTCTCCACCTGTAATGTCTCTGGAGCAGCTGAACCTCCAGCTGTGCTCCCACCCCTGTCTACACCATGGTGAATTGCACAGGACATTGCTTTGGCAAGCCACCACTTGACCATAGACATCAAGACTCATCTCCCACATGCCTCTGCATCTTCCCCACTCACCACACAACTCTCACCCCGCCACATATCCTATCACGTGCTAGACCTCTGCCAAAAGCAGCGACCTGGTACAGACAGTGTCACTTCAGCCCCGAAGATTTAACCAATACAACCTTCCGAAACAAATGGTGGCTGGAGAAGCCCTCCCCAGCACAGCCACAGCTCCCCTCACTGCAAGCTCTGATGGTGCCTCCAGTCCCATGTCCCACCTTGAAGGGCATCTGCTGCATTGGGGCTGCACTCTCAGCCAAATCTCCTTATCACAGCAAAAGACTGCAAATGCTCTCTCCATACCCAAAGCAGAGATAAATCATCCTTTGCTTTTATACGACAGCTTATTCCCAGTGCTCTCCCGTGGGACATGTGGTCCCCCCACAGACCCTGCTGCGCCAGCCTGAGGTGGGACACGGTGGGTACAACATCCCCAACTGAGGCCAATGGTCCCAGTCGCCCTGGGCAATCCAGCCATGACTAATATCTGAGTGTCTGTGGCTTGCGTGCCTGCATGCCTGGAGCCATCCTGCCTGCCCAGGCACCACCTGCACCCTCTGGATCCACTCAGTGTGCCAGCATGTCCTGCTGCTCCTCACATTCTGGCTCGCACTCACGTTCTCACGTTCCTCTCTGGCTCTTAACATTTTGGAAGCAAACCACCCCTGGGTGACACAGGCCTTCAGGACAGGCTGCTTGGGATTCGAAGTTATCGAGAAACCTCCAGATTTGAACTGTTAAAGAAGAACTTTAGCCCTTCATTTTTAAACCTCGACCTTACACCAGAACTGACCTTCTGAAAAACCCAAACAAAAACCTCTTTATTCGTAATGACTAAAGCCCCTGTAAAAACAGCCTTTCCTGGGTTTGTGTTTACTTACGGCAAGGCAGGGCTGGAGCCCCTCCCTAAGGGATGGAACAAGCACAGGGTGCAGAGGGTACCCTGAGGTTGCCCATCAGAACCAACCTGCTGCCATCACCTTACCCAGACTGCTGCCTGCCCACTGCTGAACCCGCACTTTGCTCCTTGCTTCCCGAACCCCACATTACTGCACGTGCTGAAAGCAAAGCTGCTGTAATAAAAGCAGACCCAGCAGAGACACACACAGCAGGGAGTCCTGGATGGGGCAGGACACATCCAGCACCTTGTCCGTCCCTCTGATGGCCTGCTCACTGGCACCTCCTGAGGTGGACCGGGACCCACAGTCACACACCAAGCCAGCAGAGACCCCTCAGAAGAGGGACAAGAAATTGTTTAGCTAGGGATAAATGCAGTCCAGAAGTGTCCCCAGCCTGGGGAGGAGCAGGGATGGAATGGTCCTGCCACAAACCCCACATGCATCAGACTGGGCAGAACTCAGAAGCACCTTCGCATCTCTCCGAACACTCCCACAGCAAATCCATGCCTGGAAAAGTCTCATGAACACGTTAACAAGGCCCTTGTGTTAATGGGAACAAGTTAGAGGAAGAATCCCAGAGCTCCTCACCTTTAACAGCAAACCAGAACTACTTACTTTCTTATGCCATCTTTCTTGGCTCTTTCTTGGCTCTGCTCCCTACTTGGCTCTGCTCCCTCTACTTCTCACTTTTTTTCCTACCAAGTGTCTAAACTAAACTCTTACTAGCTTTCATGGCAAAAACTTACTTTAAATCATTTTATGTTACCAGCCAGAGAGAAGGAGAGCATGAACAAAAGGTTCACAGAAAATACTTTCTTCTTTCAATAATTTTACTTTCCATTAAAAAAATCTTCTTTCCTGAAAACCAGTTTCATGAGGATCTTTCTTCCAGTCCCGATTGATAGAGTTGGTTTTGTTATTTTTTATTATTATCTTGGCAGAACCTTTTATTTCAAAATTAATTAAATATGTGCACAAAGATGTTGTGTCTTGCCACATCCTTGCGATTCCTCTCCTGCTGTCTTGGTTAGAGGGGGGTTCATCAGTTCCTTGGCTGGTGTGTGCAGGGCAGCACAGCTCAGTGAGTCCAACCTGCCCTCTGCTGCCTGATGCCATGGGGCAGCCAGCTCCCACCAGCTGGGTCCGCAGACCAGCTGAGACCATTTAGCACCTCGAGAAAGTTGGTCCTTGGCCAAAGCACCACATCTCATGCCCCAGAACGTGCAGTTGGGGGGCAAAGAGGGGACACCCCTGCTTGCAGCCTGGGGGACATGGTGAAATTCTCTTATCCCATGTTCCCTGGCTGTCCCAGCAGGGCTGGGGGCTGCTGACCATTTCTCTGCTGGTTATTAGATTGTTCACGGCTCCAAGGTTTGTTTGAATAAGCCCTTTTGTTCACCAGCGCTTTCCCACGTCCCTCCGTTCACTAGGCAGTCGCGTGTCCCGAGTCAAAGAGGAGCCCTGGCTGCCAATCCCCAAATAAAGTTTTCTTTGGAGCAAGACATCTGCATTGGAGGGAACCTGCCAACATCTGCCACACTTACCCCTTTTTCAAAAGCCTTTCTTTCCTTCTTAAAAAGTGCAGGAACAGATGTTAAAAGTTGTTTTCTTTTCCAGGGTGTGAAATGTAGACAAATAATAAAAAAGAAAACTCCAAGCAGCACTAACCCCTTTCTTTCTCTTTCTCTTTTTTTTTTTTTTTGGTGGGGGGAAGCCCAAGAAAAAAAAGGAGGCTTTGTTTATGAAGGAGAATCCCCTTTTCAGTGAAACCTGGCAGTGGGCAATGCACAGGGAAAGCGGGAATTTGCAGAAAGCTCCCTTTAATGCTCATTTGCATTGGCCTGTTGGGTCCATACACAATTCCTGGCACAGATGTCAGCCTTCGTCCAAAGCAAAGGCAGCTCTCCCACTTGCACCCCCCATGCCTCCAAAATAAAGGCCTGTGCCCTGACTGAGTGGTATAAAATAACTGTTTACAGCAAATGCTGCTCTTCTTTTTTATGGTGGTGCTGTCTCACAAATGAACCTTGAAATGAGCTCACCCAGAGCAGACGCCAGTGGACGAGCCAAGGGCCTCACCCCACCATGGCCAGGGGGTCAGCTGACCCACGGGAGCTGGTCACGGACCCTGGCTGGGTGCCAGGAGCCACCACCCTCTTCTTGGCCCCCATCACATCTGTCCAGCTCCAGTACCCACCACCTCGCCACCAGAACCCTCCTGCTTGCTTGCTTTGTGGAAGTCGTTTTGCAGGGGAAGCTGTGTGTGACCCCCTCTCAAGAGTGTCCCCCTCACCTGGGAGCTCAGCAGCACCTCACAGGGCAAGGAAGGTGGGAGGAAGGGTAAGGCAGAAGCAGCAAGTGTAGGCCAAGGGGGAAAGGGAGCAGGTGCCACCCAGGTACCAGAGAGACCTTTCCTGATGGTGATGGGGCTGGGCAGCCCCTGAGCTACTAACATGGGGGTGCACACAGCACCCTGAAGCTGTGCCTGGCCAGGAAGGGATGACAGTGGGCAATGAACAAGTTTTTCAGAGGTTTTAGGCAATTCTGCGCTTGCTGACACCTCTGTCATACTCAGTTGGGCCAGCAGCCAAAGTGGTCTCAGGCTTCCCCCTGCTGCCCAGCTCACATTAGGGAAGTGCTGTTTCTGCACAAGGTGCTGGTGGAAGGGTGTTTGGGCAGGGACGGGGCACTTCTCCTCTTGTCCCAAGACAAACCCAGCCAGAAGCTGTGTGTCCAGGTGACAGCAGGCACTTCAGTCTTGAGCACCACAGTAAACTGACCAGAGCCAGGCGTGCGCCTGCCCCCTGCCCACCTGCTGCCTCTTCCATGCCAAGCTGCTGCAGTGTGTGGCGATACAAATGCCTCAGCTACCTCTTTTATAAACACCAGCAACGCTCCAACTGCCCTGGGTGGGCTGGAAAAAGCTTGAAAAACCAAAGGAGTCTTTACTCATGAGCAGCCAGGGCTGACTGATGTGACAGGCCCCCACATGGGGCAGTGGGACCTCCTTCTGCTGTCTGTGGGGGAGGCACCTGAGATCAGGAACCCATCCCTGCTCCCTTTACCTGGCACAAAGGACAAGCAATTAACCTTCCCCTTCCAAACCCTCTCAGCACAACCACACCAGCCTGTCTCGGGCCCTTGCCAAGTAGAACGCTTATAAAACTGGGTAACTGCACCCCAGCCCTGCATTTGACTGACAAACAACCTCTGCCTGTGAGATACCAAGTCTGGGGACACGCTTTCACAATGAGGCCAGGCAGCAGGGCGTGCAGATACGCTGCAAGTATGTTTGCATTTACACGCAGGCAAACACACACCCACGCGGCGTTTGAGCAAGGGATGTGATGTCCTTGCTTTTATGACTGGGGTACACCCCCACCCACAGCTGGAGGGCTGGGGGGAGCGAGCGAGCGCTGAGAAAGCCCACCGGCCGCCTGGGACGGCCTGTGGTGCTTCTGAACCACTGGGGCAGCTTCCTCTCCATTTCAATAACGTGACACATTTGACACCAACCCAAAGGGCTTCACCTGCACGACTCGACAGGACACTGCCAAATCCTGCTCATTAGCAAAACGACCCTCAGAAAGCAGAAGCCCAGCCACGAAAAACGCCTTCTTACTCCCCCCCCGAGACTGGGTAGAAATGAGGAAGCATGAAAGAGCATTCTTATCCTGTGCCAAGTCTCCTCCAAATGCCCGTCTGCTTCTGCACTAGCATTTCAGAGGACAGAACAGAAAAACACCCTCCCCCCAAAGCCACACAAGCCTCCTTGCAGCATGGGGGGAAAAAACACCAATAAAATAATTAAAGAAGTAAAAAACCCACAGAACTAACTTAACTCTAGGTTTGTTTGCATCTGCAATGCCCTGGAAGTCCAATATTAAACTCTACCCAGCAGCCAAAAAGTAGAAGAGGTGCCCATTTCCTACACCAAGCCGTGCGCAGCAGAGAATTTGGGTTCCCAAGAAGTAAATACGGTTCCTCTTTTCCCTAGAGGATTTCTGTGATGAAAACAACGTTCCTACAGGCGTCAGCTGTCAACAGCTTTTAATTGATCATCTTTAACCTTGTAGTAACTCCTGGGAGCAGGAACTCCTGGCTCAAGTACTCTGTTATTAAATTAACAGACTGCTTCAAAGATAGAAGAAGGCTGGGGCTTGGGTTAGCTCGTAGAAAGAGGTATCACTTTGTGGAGGTAAAAGGGAAAAAAAGGGTGGATAGGAGGCATTTTCCCAGGTGTAACTCAACTGCTTCCCGGCTATTGTTTCCCTCCCTGGGAATCTGTGCAAATTGAGCGAGGAGCTGCGCAAGCTGCTCAGAGCGCACCCATTTTCCTTCCCTTCTTCCCTAACAAAAGAGCCCTGCAAAGCCCGGCGGCGGAGGCTGGACATCTGTCGCCGTTTGGGGAGGCTGGCGTGGTCAATGAAAAGAAGCAGTGACCTGTCAGCTTTGATTGATGGCCACAAACCTCCGGGCTCGACCCCTCGTGTGGGAAAAGAAGTCCCGCCAAGGAAAGTCTCTTTTCAGATGCTAATTCTGGGTTATAAATACAGCAGAGGAGCAGCGGAGCAGCAAAGAGCCCGTCGGATAAAAAGGGAGCGACCCACTGCCCCAGTGTCTCCTTGTATCCCAGTCCTCCCGGCGGCCAGAGTGGGCAGGCTGGATTAGAATGACGGCCACGGCCACCGCTGGCAGCACCCCCAGGCTCGCCAGCACCAAGGAGGAGAGGAAGGTAGGTACACCCCGTGCTGCTGCACACACGCACGCCAGCAGCCCCACGCTTTGCACCTGCACAATGAGTGCCAGCGCTGCAGGCACTGGGGAAAGAGAACATTTTTTCCCTCTGATTATAAAGATGTTTTCTCCCAGTTCAAGACATTCAGGTGGGTTTTTTTTCTGCTTCCTTTCTCTGCCTTAGAAAGGGTTTTCTCTGGCTCGTTAGGGTAAACTCTGCTTCAAATGAGTTCAAGTGGGAGAATTGAAAGCTGATTACCCTCTAAGGGACGGTACAGGCCACGGCCAGAGCTGGAGATAGCGTGCTCTCCATCCGTGTCTTGTCAGTGCCGAGAACTGCAGCAGGGAGAGGAAGAAAAACTAACAAACCAACTGCATTTTTTTTCTCCTCTTTTTCTTTTCCCTGCCAGTTAAGGAAACCCCTCATTGAGAGGAAGCGAAGAGAAAGGATTAATAACTGCTTGGACCAGCTGAAGGAGACCGTTGTGGGTGCATTTCACCTGGATGTAAGTGCTCATTTTTATGTTGCTTTTGGTCTTTTTGCTGGTGGGTGACTCCTGTGGTTTGTTTGTGGGGTGTTTTTTTGGGGGTGGATCTCTTCTTTTGAGAAACAGTGTGTGGTACAAACCCTTCACTGCCTGTAACTGCTGCACTCTTTCCTTATCAGCAGTCTAAACTGGAAAAAGCAGACATCCTTGAAATGACGGTGAAGCACCTCCAGAACATCCAGAACAGCAAGCTGATGGGTGAGCTCCCAGTCCCCTCACCCAGCCAACACGGGCTTGGCCTTCTCCACTAGGTGGGGAGGTGGAGCTGAGTAGTGGGTAACCCACAGAAGGTTTGGGTTTTTTTTTCCTTCCAGAGCCACTTTATGCTTTTTAGTGTAGTTTTGCCCTTGATGGTGGGACACAGGGGCTCACACCCTGCATTACCTTCCCCCTGCACCCTGAAAACGATTCATCTTATAGTAAACCCCAGCCAGCTTCAGCAACAAGCCCCCCAGGAGCCCATACACACAGGAAACCCCGTGAATGCTTTTAAGCAGCAACACACCGAGCAGCTTTCATGCACTCACCAACTTTTGTCTCCCCTCCAACGCAGCTGACTCCAAAGTGGGTCTGGAAGCCCAGCAGAGATACAGCACCGGCTACATCCAGTGCATGCACGAGGTGCACAACCTGCTCCTCACCTGTGAGTGGATGGACAAGACCCTCGGGGCACGGCTTTTAAACCACCTGCTGAAATCCTTACCCAGGTCTGGCCAAGACACCTGCAAAGCGGCATTAAGGTCTCTGAGCCCATCTCAGCAGCCTCTCCTGATGCCAAAAAGCCCCCTGAGCCCAAAGGGGAGCACTCGGGGCACAAACCCATCACAGGAGCGCTTCTATCCAGCTGAGAACAAGCAAGCTTTGAAAAATTCCTTCCAGCTGCCATCACTGTCAGTTTTCAGCCAGGTTGATGCTGCGCCTCCCAGACAGGTCCTGCAGCCAAATTTTTCCCATAACAACACTAGAATGGGGTCATTAGATATGTGGAGACCGTGGTAAAGTCTTTTAAAATGTTTATCCTAACCTTAGACACTCTTATGTATGTATCTTATAGATATGTTTCTTTAAAACACTTGTGGAGCAAGTCTGTTCCTGTAGGTGTACTAAAGACCAGGGTACTTCAAGCCGAAGTAAACCTACGTGTAGCCTGCATTGTAGAAGGCTGCTATTATTTTTTATTTATTTAATACATCTAAATTATTGTATAGAATCCTCTCACGCTCTTTAGTGCATAGCTTTCTTGTCTTACAATCTTAACATAACAACTTCTTATTAATAAAAATACAAGACAACAAGCAATAAACTTCTCTGGCATCAAGTTTAACTCTCATACCTCATGGAAGCCACTGAGATCATTTCACCGGATAACAGGGTCAACGGCCAATCTCTTCTGCTTTTTATTTTTATTATTATTCCTGTGCAGCTGTAGGAGATGCCAGTTCTGAATCCTGTAAAAACGATGCAGTCATTAGGAAGAAGAAAAAAAAAGAAAAAGAAAAAAAGAGAGAGAAATAGAGCCCTGGTTTGGAATTCTTAGGCTGTTCAGAAAGGCTCTCTGGAATGCTTGCCCTGGCTGTGCTGTTCCCAGCCACCTGGGCATCCTGACATTGCTGTTAAATGAGTGAGCTGTGTGTGTGTATATATGTTATATTTAGGGATATTTAGGGTTATATATAGTTATATTTAGGGATAATTTTTTAATTCTGTAACTAAAAGTTCTAAATAAACTTTTGGAAGATAGTGACTGATATTTCTCCCAGCCTTGTCCTGTCTGCTCTGAATAAACAGTATTTGGGAATCTGCTTTCGTTTTCTTCTTTCACAAATGTTTTTTCCTGAACACGGTTGAAAGAGGTGTTTGGGTTTTGCCCCTGATGCTTTGTAGTAAAATGCAGTGTGCACCACAGGCACACGGAATCACCTGGGTCACGGCGACAGTTAGAAAGTTGGGAGTTGGGTTTATCAGCCTGGATTCGTGCTTTAGCTTTTAATAAGCGAACTGCAGAAAGAATCTAAAAGGCAGAAGGTAAAATTCCCTGCAAATTGGACCAAGGAGACGGGGACAAAACTACTCGGCTTGTTGGCAACATTTGGTCCCAGTTTTTCCATCTCAAAGGCAGTTAAAAGTTCCTCACAGTTAAAATAAAAGAGCAAAGAGCTCTTAAACAAACACTGTGCATACTAATTAATGGACTTGCAGTTCAGAGGGGCTCATTATGCAGCGAGATCTATTTGATGATGTACCAAAGGAGTGAAAACCATCACCTCTGGGTTTAACATCTTTTTTCTGTGAAGCATTCCCTTTTATCCAGCCCTCTTGAAAAGGCATTAGGAGCAGTGGCATAAGGGTGGTAGGAGAAACAGCTGGCCTACACATGGCTGCACGGAGGCACAGCAGATTTCTTCAACCGTGGAGTCAGAAGGCAAGTAGAGACATAAAATTGTATCAGTTTCCACCCTCTGCCTGAAAATTAGGACTTCTCCCTTTACTGATGGGAATGTCTGGAGTGACCACAGATACAGAAAGTGCATCCAAATTATCCCACCACAAAAATGCAGATGAGGGCGGAAGCTGGAGCCAGCCCAAGCATAAGAGCCCCAGCAAGGTGCACAGAATACTCACAGGTGGGGAAAACATCCAGGCAAAGCAAACCACAAAATCCTGGAAGAGGAAAGACTTGAAAGACCTTCCTAGTTTATCCTCGTGCATATTGCAGAGTTTATCTAAAACCCCCATCCCACAAGAGCCCCCAGTGGCTGCACCCACCAGAGGAACATCTGTTGTCCAGTGCTGGTGTCTGCACAGCAGTAGGGCAGGGAGGAGGAGCAGATGGAGCCTGAGGTTTTCATTTACTTCTAGCTGGTGTCAGTAATGTATCTCATGACACTTGTGGCCACCTTATTTTTATGCTGGGAGAGGCTGTGGTGAAAATATTTTGCTACAGTGTGACAGTATTGACTTAAAAACACACTTTCCCCCAAAAGCTGTAAGTCCCCAGTGACTATAATTATCAGCTATCGGTTACCCTGCTGAAAAGAGGTGACCAGGAATTATGCATTTCTCACCATCTCAGCTTGTTTACTTTGTGCATTTGACTTTGTGGTTATTGAGTTTTATGATTTCCTGTTACTAATCAGTAAAGGTTTTTGTGTTTTTTTCTGTTGTGGGTGTGGAGGGAAGGGTCATATCGCAGCTGGCAAGAGAGTTTTAAAAATAGAAAAGTGAGGCTGCAATGCTTGGCTAACAATCTCCAGTAAGAGTTTTGGTACAAGACACTCATTTTTCATTGCCTTTGTTTCAAACCAGTGGTGATCTTTTATACGATCTCCCGCTCACATATCCAACCAATGCTGCAGGAATCCATTGCGAGTCACTAGTTTCCAGTAAAGAAAACAGTTCTCCAGAAAGGCAGAAGATTAATCATAGCACTTCAAATACATAAATTTCAGCTATTACTTATGTTTGACAAAGGAACTCTGTATTTACTTCAAACCCATCCAGTTTTACCAAAACCAGGACTGTGCAAGACCAATAATACTTTGCTCTTTGATATAAGCACCTCTTCACTGACAACCTGAAAATGCAATGGCAGCTACTACCATCATCTTCTGAGGAAAAAGGAGGCACAGAGAAGCTCCCCCAGCCAGCTGGCCAATGCAGAGTACATACTGCTGTCCCCCTAAGTCAGTGTTCGAAGCTGCACCATCTCACATGCTCTGGGCAGGGCAGCAGGATCCATCCAGCTGCTATTTTCACATATGCAGCAGGTGCCAGCAGCTGTGTCTCATGGTTGCCAGGTGCCAGATGGAGCACCTGCAAGACTGCACCACCATTCCCACCTGGGACTGAGTGCCAAGGCACTCGGGGTTTGAAGGCACAGACCACGGGGGTGATGCACAGACATATGGCCAAGATAATGGCCAAGACAAGCACCCAGATTCCTCATCACGGGCATGGCCAGACAGACCTGTTTGCTAGAAGTCATCACAAAACACACGACATTTCACCCGGCACACGCAGGGATGGGATGGCCTCGTGCAGATCTGGGCTTTGTCCGCTGCCTAAAATCTGTTCCAGATGTATATTTGTAAATGGAGTATTAAAAAGCAGAGGCCAGTTGCTGTGTACACAGGGATGTGGGAAGGCTGGACCCGAGGCTCAGGGCCCCCACATGCCTTCAACACAAGGTAATTACAGATTTATATAATAATGTTAAGTCCAAGTAGACAAAATATGCATGTGTGCTGCAGCTCCCTTTATATAACCAGCACTCCCAGACAAAATCTCACAGAAACCAGAAGGAAGCCTCCCACTTATTTATCAGAAAATAGCACCAAAACCTTTCCCATTAGGAAAGTACAGAGGCCCAGGAGTATGGAAGAGAACTTATGACCCTGACATGTTGTCTTCTCTCAGACACACACAACCCTCTGGGCCTCCAAGCACCCCTGCCTTTTCCCTTACTCCTTCTCCCACCCTGAGGGCAGTGGAGCAACCGCTTTCTGACCCACACAGTCCCACAGTCCCCCACAGCAACCAGGACAAAATACTTCAAGGATTTAGGAGTGGTGCTGAGCCCCTGCAGATCATTACTCAAAAGGACTGGGCATGCTGCTTAGAAAGGGAACACAAGACAAGTTTTCAGCTGGCCTCTTTATCAAGGGCTTATCTTTGGCAAAGAGGAGACTCCGGGCTCCTGCGTGACCCCTCCAGGAGCTGGGAAGGGTTTCCTAATCCTCCATACTTGCAAACAAGCGATGTTGCAAAAGCAATTCTGGGGCAAAATGCTTTCATAGTAATTTGCACCACACTGCCATGGCTGCGAGTGCTTGTAGCTCACCAGCAAAGTGCTTCTCTTAAGAGGGAAGTGAAAACAAACTCACCAACAACAGAACACTAAAGACTTCACCTTTCCTTTAGATATGCCACTATCTCACAGCTTCCAGTGTACACATTCCTGTTTTAGCAGGCGCACACTGGCACTCGGTCTCCTGAGAAGTAATGTTGTGTTGAGAATCTAACTCAAAGTCTGTCAGATTTTTCAGAGCTTTCACATACTCAGGAACAACGCAGCAGAAGCTGAAGCCAGCCCTGGATCTGATCCACTCTGCTGAGATATTTCATTTGTAAATTGCAGCCCTGGTGAGAATGTGGCTTGCTGCCCAAGGCATCACCACAGACCTACCAGAGCCTGGGAAATTGCTTATGAGAGACTCTTCTTCAGTAGGTGTCACAAATCCTATCGCACGTTTGGAGCTTAAAAAGCATGTTAAAGCATTTCCATCAAGTTCTCTATGGCCAAAACCACCAAGCAAATGGACTTCTTCAATCAATGTCATCTGCTGCCACAGAGAAATCTGGTCCTCTAGAAACAGCTCAGAGGGGCTCTTCTTTGGGGCTGGAGGACTGTCCGTTCTCCTCTGCCAAACAGCAAACACCCTTGAGGAGATCTGGGCACGATGCCTTCTCCCCAGGGTCTCTTTCCTGAGGAGCCTAGTGGAAACAGACAGTGGAACCCATTTTGCTCCAGACTGCCAGTGTAAGGAGGTTGGATTATGGTAACCTTCTGTAACACAAGCCACAAGCAAACCTGAGCTTACCAAACTGTTTAGCTTTCCCCTAGTAACCAGCAGCCTTTCTGCATGGTCACACCATCTCCCACTGTTCATCTCCCACTGGAACATCCGAAGCTGTTTCTTTTTACCTCCTATGTACTGAGAAGGGAAAAAGAGAAAAATAAGCATTTCCACACACAGAGCAGAGGTCGGTCAGGATGGTGAAGTGAGCCAGGAGAGCCATGGCTGAGCTCCTTAGGACAGCCAAGCTCCTGCAGCAAGGGTAGAGCACACCTGCTCAGGAGCTGGGACTTTCCTGGGTCCCTCTGGGACTGTGGGAAGAGCTGCTCAGAAGCAACCACAAACCTCAAACCTCTCTACCCCCTGCCCTACCCTAGTTAGCCTACACAGGGAGTCAAACACAAAGCCAAGCACTTTGAGATATGCACTCTTCCCACTGGAACAGCTGTGAACAAGCAATCCACATGGAATAGCAATCACATCACCTCACACACTCCTGAAAAGCGCTGAGATATTATTTTGATAGGTGTGACAGAAGAACCATCCAGACCATTGAACGCAACGAAAGCAATACCTGGACAGACAGGTTTTCCAAACCAGACACATTGCTGACAAAATCCTCTGGGGAAAAGGAGACCAATGTCTTCTGTCGTTTCCCATAGTTTAACACTATAGTCACAAACACACCCCTATTAAAACACCTCTGCAGCACTCCAAAGCTTTGTCCTCCCTCATCCACAAGAACCCATGAGCAGAGAGCGCTTTCCAACAGAGACCTGGACAGCTTATCTCAGCCACAGCTTTGGACCTGGTGTCAATTGCCCTGTGGTTTCCCAGAGCAGATGCAGTTACAGCTCCACAGTGTGGGACAGCAGCTAAACACGGTCCCACAAGATCAGCTGACCTTATTCTGAGCCCAATTCTCACCTCCACCTGCTCCACAACTGATTTTTTTCCAGTCTCCTACTTAGAGGTGATGATTGTATTCATCTCAGAGATCTCTAGATGAAAAGCACTAGCAAGGTGCCAGGGATTGATTAAAGAGATGAGGCAGGACTTTTAAAGCACCTCCCCCCACCAACTGTCACATGAATCACTTTTCTACTGCCATCCCAACTCCAGCACTGCCTTTTCAGAGTCCCTCATACAAACATACCCTTGCTACCACCACAGCAGCTTCTGTTCCTCCTGATGGCCCATGCTGACCCTACCACAACAGGGGAATACTCAGCCCTTGCCCCAGCAGGGTGGAGCTTGCAAACACTTTAGTGCAGGCTGTACTGCAGCTGTAGTTGGGGGGACACATGTGTGATGACCTATAGTCCCCAGAGAGCTAAACTTCAACACCCACTTGAGGTCATTGCACAGTGAGTGTTCAAGGCCACAGAGGCTGAATGGCAGTGTCTACATCAGCAAATAATTGTGTGGGATAGAGGAGACTGGTTGGCTGAAGCAGCTGGTTTTGAAGATTCTACATGTCCCACATTTGCTGCTCAAGGATGTTACTTCCAACGAGACTTAGTCAGACCAAACTCATGGACATGCACATGATTCACAGCTATCCAGAGGACCAGCTGCTGCTTCTGACCACCACGTCCTCCTCCGCAGTTGGAGAACATCTGGTGCAAGCTCAGAGCAGAACTTCTGATTTAGTTTCCATGAAAAATGAACCCAGTTTGTGCGCACAAAACCTGCACTGCCAACTGACAGCGTGCAGAGAGCGAGGACAAGTAGGAAATTTGCTTTAAAGCAACACGACTGCTCCAAAATGAAATGTCAGTAGCTCTGGAGCCTATGATCTCTCAACTCCCACTGGTTTTGGAGAGAAACATGGCTACCCTAGATGAAAACTCAAGTGTTTCCATAAACTTTTGGTTTGGTAGCTTTAATCCTAGCCCCCTGGGGGGCATTTTACATACCTTTCACCTTTCATCCAGCTGTCTGTGTCTATATCCAGCTCCTGGCACGCAGATCAGAGAGGCCTCACCCAGCATGCAGACAGTTCTCCTTCCCTAAACAGCAGTGCTGGCGCTGCTCCAGCTGCACAGAGAAAGCCAGCCTGCAGTCTTCCTGCGGATTGGGAAGCAAGTCTGAGCGGGAAGGGATCTGCCAGCCAAGGGCACACCCCTCTACCTCAGGACCAGTGGGCTAACAGTCTTGAGATGCTTTTGGGTAGCACCTACCTGTCCTCAGCCAGACGGGGATCTCATGGCAAGCAGGGGTTTCTGCTCCACACCGCATCCCTTCACAACCATGGCTGGGATAGATGCTGGGTGAGTGCAGGGAGTTAGCAGGAAAACCTTCATGGCACAAGAGCAAACACAGCTCTGACATCCCCCTTGGACAGACCAACTGCTGCCAGCTTGAGAGGACAGAACTCTCCGTTTGTGTGGGATCCTGCCTGAAATGGGAACCACTGATCTTAGTGACTTTCATAGGTCACATAAAGAAATACCTGATGGACTCTCTGGGAAGCAGGAAGATCAGGAGGCAGACAAACACAAGGAGACTGAAGCCAGTACACAAAATAAATGCTTCTATAAGAGCCTCCCTATATTTTTTTTTCCACAATAAGGTCCACAACACTGAGGGCAGGAGAACCAACCTAAAGCAGGGATGAAACCCACAGCAGCAGAGCAGAGAGAAACAGCCACAGACCAAGAAATAAATGGAGCACAAGGCGAGCAGCAAATCGCCCTGTGAACGCTGCCATCACAGTCCTACCATGGCACTTTGTGGTGGGTCCTGGCTTCCCAGGAATTCCAAAGGAGTCAGAGATCAGCTCCTGGTGGGCTCCTCACTTACAGCAGAGCCAGCTAACCTGGCACAATTGGGAAGACAGGGCAGATTTTGTTCAGTGCTTCCAAAAATTTACTGCACTCACAGGCAGGATGAAATGGCTTCAAGATTACACAGCATGTTTTCTGTGGACGCTTCAGAAGTGTGGAGCAGGAGGACCACCCTTTTCAGGAAAAAGGAGAATAAAAATGCTAATTATGCCCACGCTCCTCTCCTTTTCCAGCACTCTCAAAACCATCATCTCCTCTTTAGCATCAACCTGTCTCCAGTTCAAAAAAAAAGTATTTTCAAAGTTGGGTTTGCCCCAGCCATTCCCAGTGACAGAGAATGGTGCGTATACGTTAAACGAAGGAGATGCTGCATTCCTTCAGGGGAGATAAGGAGGCAGAGGGAGGAATGCTTTCCCCTGCATGTCTGTGCATGACCCAGACCCAAACAGAAGCAGTGTGTGACTGGCAGCTCCCCAGCAGATGACTCCCAAATGTTTGAATGCAAGTCAAGGTGGCAAAAACCATCAGCCAAAAGGGTTGGAAAGGACTTTAAAGATCGTCTGGTTCCAACCCCTCTTCTTGCCTGCAGACAGCCCATGCAGACCTCCAGGACATCATGGGGAGAGGCCGTGGCACAACACTGTCTGAGGGCTCCCTGCATGCTTGAGGACCTGGGTTTTACCCTGAGCTCAGCTGAGTGCTGAAATATCTGTCTCTGAGGTACTCTCAAGAGAAACCCTCAACTTCAAGGTACAGTGGGGCATGGGCACATGAGTGTGGCCCCACACATGAGTTGCGTGAGAATTGCTCTGCTCCCAATGATGGGAAGCCCACCAGGCATTTCAGCTTCTAGATACAAGCAGGGCTTGGCCATGCCTGACTCACAATGCACAATACTGGCTTAGGAAGCAAACACCATCACTCCTCAAATCACTGAGCCAGCAGCGACTGAACGGGGAACTACATACAGTATATTGGCAGCCAATCAATTGATACGCACCCAGCTACTCTCACCTGCACTTAACCAGTCTTGCTGGTACAGCTCTACTGGCAAAACTCCCCACCACAGCAAAATCCACCAGTGGGATCAACAAATCAGACAAGCAAAATCAGCTTTGTTTATCCAGCAGTTTTATGCTGGTGTAACTGGTACGGATTTTACAGTCAAAGAAACAAATCTTTGCCACCAATGTCCTGCACTGACCAGACCCGACAGCGTGAGGGTGTTTGATCCAGGGTTCCTCTGCAAAGCAGCTACAAAGGACTATTGCAATGGCCAGTGAAAAGCTCCCACTGCTGTGGTGAAATACAGATGCAGAAGGTGCTTTGCTTGAGGTAAGTGATCAGAAATACAGCGGGCAGGTGGAAAGAGAAGATGACAGAGAAGCAGAGGAGAGCTCTTAGCATGAAGCTTTGGCCACTGTTGCTCTGGGACCGAGGTATTTGGCCTCTGGCCTGGAGACCCTCCGAGTTGTGGGATGTATATACACAGGAGTGTCTGGTGACTAACAGCCAGGTTAGAGACAGGAATTTCCTGTTTGCACCCTTGCTCGAAATACCTGTTAGGATACAGGAAAATCATCTCAGATGAGAGCAGGAGCCCACCTAGCACAGCATCCCATCCCTGATGGCCCAGGGTGAGCACAGGGCAAGCCCAGAGCTGTTACCCCACAGCACACCACCACCACCCTTTTTTTTTTTTAAGGGTTTCCATTTGCAGATTTCCTAATTATAATCCCTGTATATTGAAATCAGAATTAAACAGGGCCAAGAAACAGAAGATTATGGAGACTTGAATTTCTGAGAGCTAGCATGAAGGTTCCTATTTTAAGTCCAGTCAGATTTAGGGGTGCCAATCAAAGGGTCACATTTGTCTTCAAAGACTGCTGTGCTGTGATGCATTTCCTGATACTAAGCGCCCTGGCTTAGCTGCCCATTGCCATGGTGGGCACAGAGCTGTGAGACCAATCACTCCGACATATCAAATACCCAGCAGCTCAGAGCTCTTGTCGGGGGGATATAAAAAAGTATTTGCCCTGATCTCATTTCCCAAGTGATGGTGCAGTCTCAAAGAAAAGGAGATGTTCTCCAGAAGAGCTTGCCTCTGGGTTGTGTCCTCATCGAAGGATGATGCAGCCACAGCGTTAGTCTCTACAGCAGCATCTCTTCAGAGGTGTCCCTCCACCTCTAGCAGCCCATCAGTGAGGGCACCTGATGTGGTGAGGTCTATATTGTGTTTCCATGGCCACCGCTCTCTCCAGGGGAGATTTCCTGATCAGCCAACACAGCTGAGAGTAGATGGGTGAGTGCAGACACAAGGTGTCAATGAGAGGGGTGAGCTCTGCCCGGGGCAGACATCTCCCCCACGCTTCCCCTCTCCTCCCACCACCTTGCCAAAAGTTTTACAATTACTTTTCTGAGTTTCCCCAAGGGAATAATAAGATTACAGCATGAGTAAGAAAAGCAGAGGCATGTGGAGTCTGGCTGCAGCATGGGGGCCAGCTCAGGCTCCCACCTGCACTTGGGGGGCTGCTTTGATGCTTGCAGCACCCAGGAACTCCCATTTTGACTCCCAGGGACCATTTTCTCCAGCAATTTTACCACACCTTGTGGTCCCACCATGTTACCTTGTGTTGCAGACCTGCCCCCAGACAGGAGCCTGTCTCACCCTGTCTGCCTGGGTACTGCAGGCCCTTCTCAGCTGACTTGAGCAGTGCTTATTCATGGGGGGAAAAGCTGTTTTCAGAGTTTTGGCACCTCAGCCCTCCTCTAGTCCAGATGAATTTGGGATTCTGATCTGGTCCATGGTCTGCACAACCAATCCCTTTACAAGATCCACGATTCCCCAACTGGCTATAACCCATGGGGATTCCTTAGCTGCCTCCTGGGTGGTTTCTTTACTTGTGTTACAGGAACACAGATTTGTAAAGAAATGGAGGTGAAGTGTCTTCTTGAGGAGATGTAGCACAGGCAGGCCAGGGGAGAAACTCCGTGCTGGTCTCTTTGAAAGACCACCTTTTGCATGTCATTTTGGTACGGCTGACCACCAAACCTGCTTTGGGGTACCAAAAATAATACATGTACATCACACCTGTGAGAAAAAACCAAGCATGGGAAGAACTGCCATCAACAAAGACTTTCCTTTACAGGTTGTGCTCCACTTAGGAACAACGTGTTCCGAGCAACCCCAGAGCACAGGGGTCAGAAATTTCAGATGCAGCCAGAGCCTGTCAAGGTATTGACCAAATTTGGATTGGAGAGGTAAACCAGTCTGCAAAGCCCTACAGTCCAGCTCCCCGTGCCCGCACAGATGTCCCACTAATAAACCTTGGCGTGCGCAGGGTTTGCAACACATCCCTGCTGATATCTGAGACCAGGCTGTAGCGAGCGGCTCGTCGGCACACCCACAGTGGTAACGGGTGGGAAACATCCTGATGGGGAGAGCATTTCAGTGCAGTATGACAATCTATATTTACAGGAATACAATATCCAACAAGAATACGCCGGGGGCTTGCCCAGCTGGAGGAAACGTGGCAGCTCCTGCAATTACACTCAACATACAAGAGACGGGATGCCGGCCAACACCTGCCTTATGTTTGTACAACACTGCAGTACAACAGCTGCTGCGTGCCTCCTGCATCCCAGACTGGAAGGTAAATAGACTATGTATAGGATAACCCGAAATTTCTCACCAGCGAGGGAACACTCAATGCAGTCGCTGGGCTCTGAAAAGGAAGGGCACAAACACAGGGGGTTTTAGCAGGTTCTCTGAGAGGCAGATACCAAAACACTGATGCTCACAGATATTTTCTTCTCTGAAAGCTGCATCTCTTACTTCTTCCCTTCAAGTCAGTGTGCTACTTGCTAAAGTCTAGTGACGCCCTGAAATCACACTTTGAACAAGTTCTAGGAGACAAAGCTGCAGCTGACGGCTTAGCTGCAAGTACTGATTGCAAGAGCAACCAATGCCTCCAAAAGCTGAGCAAAGCCAAATTTCAGCCCAGGTGAGCTTCTCTGAGGCAGTACAGGCATACCTGGCCCTAGCTGGTATCTCTGTACAGAGCAGGAGCTGGCTGCTGTGGGCTGGGTGGAGGGGATTGCGTGCAGCTGCCATTCTGGTTTATGATCTGGAGAACAGAGAACCACCATCATTCCAGAACAGAGCAACCCATCAGTGTCCCGAGGGAGAACATGCAGTTCCACATCACCCCACAGGACAGCTGGGCCCTGCACTTACCTCTGTTAATGGTTTCTTCTGCAGTGCTGCTGTAGTAACTCATTTTCTCTTTGCTCATCTGCAGCCCTCTTCCCACCTCCCTGGCACTGCTCCTTGCCCCCGCTTCTGTACCAGTGTGCATGAGGCAGGGAGTACTTTGCCCTGTTCTTCTCAGAAGTGCCAGTGAGAGGTTATCTCACATAAGCCCAAACAAATGCTCACAAACTTTCCCCTGGGTATTTTTAATTGCTGCTTAAATGATCAGTTTCTCCCCTATCCTCCTTTGCACTCTATATCAAGCATGAAAGCAAACGTGCCAAGCTCCAGATCCTTTCCTGGCTTCAGACCACCATGGGACTGGCTTTTATGCAGCATAGCTATCTTTAAGGAAATGAAGAGCATTAGAGAGAATTGGCCAGGCTTGCTCTGAGCAAATCTGCCAGATTATGGCCCACAGCACTTAATTCACTCAAAGTCCTGCTATATTTAGTGAAGGTAGACTCAGTGAAAATCCAGGTAAAAGAAGATTCAGAAGAAAAGCTGCCAAAATACTTCCCCCTGAGAGGCATGACAGACACTGCCCAGATTTCTGTGGCATGATGGCTAATTTAAAGCCAGAGCTGATGCATGAAGATTTCAAGAGGACCTGCTGATTCTGGTGTGATTTTGAAAGACAGATCTCACCAAGAAAAAAAATGTCATGAACTGAAAGAAAAAAACCTCAGTGAAGTGGTTCCATGAAGAAGGGTGAAAATATCAAGCATCCATCAACCTGCTTCATGATGCCATGGGGTTCTCTGCTGTGTGAGAGGAGCTGAGCTCCTGCTGCAGCATCTCCTGCAATGGGGATGCAAACAGGGTCTCTTTACTTCCACCCAGCCACCTACTACTACATCCCTGGAGAGCAGGGGCTGTGCAGCTCTCAAACCCACCTGCTCGACCCATGGCTCGGGTGGGTGCACAGTGGAGCCCCAACAAGAGTATGGCAAAGCGCCAAATGCTCCCACTTCAAAGCCAAGCAACCAGCTCATCTGTTGGCTTTTACTACACTGCTATTGCTCACATGGTGAATTCCAGGCAAGGAATGCAATGATAGCTAGGCTAGGATCACCTCCCTCGTGATAAAGTTCAGGTACAATGTGGATGTAGCCCATAAAGAAGAAACCTCTGCAGTTCCGTCCTATAATCACTGCTCTGAGTCATGAGGGTTTGCACAGTGTGGACACAAGGTGTGATAACTGGCAGCATTTGTCATCACCTTTGGGGAGAAAGTGGATTTTTAGCTCCAGTCCTGGAGATGCTAAGAATGTACCAAACCATTATATTCCTGTTAACGTCTGGCTCGTCTGCTGAAATCCTTGAGCGAAGTGTTGGTTGCAAAGAAACTTTCTATGGAAGTATTTAGATGGCAGTATTTGCAAACTTAAGAATAAAAGTCCTATATATAAAATAGGCCTACTCAAGCCCAAGCAACTTTTGTTTGCTGTACTAAGAAAAGATGTGTACACACATCTAAAGCCCAAAGGCATATACTGGTCTAGCAATCCCCGTAATGTACAGTGAACAGAGAACAGCATCCAAATAGTACAGAGAGATAAAAATTCCCCCACACTATACGAACAAGCAGGTGACAAGTACGCAGTCGTACAGCCTGAGTATCTGGGACTGCTGGCACATCTCTACTGGACAGTGACCCTAGGGACTAACATCCCTGGAGGCCCTTCAACAGCAGAGGCAGGGCCTGGCATAGCAAATCAGTCACCAGCTGACAGCACCACTCAGATCTGGCACTGTGGCAGAGATAGCAGCAGAGATATTAGTAACCAGGTGTACACATCTGGAACAATGTAGACAGGGAAGACACTAAGACCCTTCCCTTCCTAAGACAGGCATTGTTTGGATCTCTTAGGACATCAACCCATCAAGACCAATTCGACTTGCACTGACAGACTCTCGAATAAGCTGCAAATGTGCCCCCACCTTTGCTGAAGTGATGGACTGGGGAAAGGTGAAGGGAGTGTGGGGAGTGCCAGAAGCAAGTGTATGCTTAATCATCTTAGCCAAAATAGATCAATGGGCACTAAAATGGGTGGGTCCCCACAGAGGGCCATGCAGCAGAAACCTGCTGGAAGGAATGGAATGTGTAAATGAGCAGCTCTCCCCAAGATATCATCTGAATCAACCTGAAGCAGCCCCAGCCAGATGCACCATCTGCTCAGAGCATTCCACAAGGACATCCCGGTTGACAGTGTCAAAACCAGCAGACAGACCAAGGAGCATTAATACAGAACATACCCCCAGGCAAGCTGGCAGGGAGAGAGATCACAGCAGACCTTCCAAAGGGCTATCTCAGGACCATAACTCCTGCTTGAGCCAGACTGGAATTTATCAATGGCATCGTATACACAGAGGTGTGACTGCCACTGTAATGCGATGGCTCTCTTGGAAGCGGGGAAGGAATGGCAGGATGGATGTCAGACAGCAGCTGAGAAATCATCCAACAAAAGCAACGGCTGCCATGAGACAGAAGACGAGACATCCAATTGTAGTGCTCTAACAAACAATCCAGCAGTAAGAAAGCCCTGATAAAGGATACGGTTTCACAAGTATCATCAGTGAACTTGCAAGCAAAAGGTCACTCAATCAGATTGTAAGATAGCAGTGAATTCACATCACACTTTTAAAGTTCACCTACTTGGTGTGATCTCCAGAGAGTTCCCCTAAAATGGAGGGTACGGCTGATAGAAACCCATGGCTCACAGTGGCCCCCAGTCCAGGGATGTAGTCCCATGTGATGATCTGCTGCATATCTCTGGAAGGGATAGGGTACCTCTGCTTCACTTTTCTTCTTGTCATCTCCTACAGCAACAAATGCAATTTGTGAGAGCACATGAGCAGACAACACAAATCCTCCCAGCCGTGTGTCACAAGGTGAGCCAGCACGCTGGAGGACTGACTAGAGCAAACCAGACTAGCCAGCAGCAAGCCTGTGCTGCCTGCTCCTCCGAGCCTCACCTCCTTGCGTGTTGCAGAAAGCGCAGGTTTAGACCACCAGTCCTTTTGGAAACAGCATGCACAGCAGCCCCTGGCTCTCTCAAGGATGTCAGCTGCAAGAGATCACTCTTGCCCTCACCCCAAGGATCCAGCAGTGTGCACAACTCCCTTCCAGAAAGACTCGCTTCCCCCAGGTCTCTGGCTACCATCATTCCTGGGGTGTCTGAGGTCCAGCAGACAGAAGACCCCCACTCTTCGCAGTCCTGGCATGTGGGAAGAAAACATAGAGCAGGGTTTTCTTCTCTCTGCATCTCAGCTCCAACGTGTGTTTTCATGACCAAGGTAAAGGGAGGAGCAGAGGGAGACATTACAAATCCAGCTTTCTTCCCTAAGGATTTCAGAAAGGGACAGGCATTAACAGGAAGATGAGAATTATCCCTCTTCATGTGATTGTTGTATCAGCAACATCACAGGTTACGGCTGAAACAGGCAGCTCGGGATGCTGGCTGGACACAGTGCTCCTATCCTACAAGATGACTCAGAGCAAGAAAAACAAACAAATAAACAAATGCTGGAAGCCAGCCAAAGGCTAATTAGAACTGTATAGCATTTGCCAGAAAAGGCCCCTGCTGAGCAACAGCTTCTCCTGGCAAAGGGAGTTGTCTGTCTGTCCAGACAAATCACATCCCAGAACAGCTCAAGAGCAGACAGGGGGCAAGAGGGCTCTCCTGGGGGTGCCCCTCACGCCACCCCCCTGGACATCCTCAGCAGCACCCTGCAGGGCCACATTCCTTTTCTTTCCAACTCCCCAAAGACAAGGCTCTGCTGTGAAAACGTTTTGGCTGAAGGATTGTGAATCACTAGAGGACAAGCCTCTTCTGGCAACCTGGATTTTAAGAAAGAAATATGAAAATTTTACAAGTCTTCCTGGAAAAGTTGGAGTGTCACCAGCTGTTTGCAGTAGAGCCAGGGGATATGGAGCCGGCTCAGTGCCACCGAGTACACAGCTGCTCAGCAGGGCTCAACTGCACGACATCTTCACGCTTGGCTTGTTGGGTTGATCTCATTCATACACAAAAACAAGGCAGGCCCTGGGAACTCGTCACACTTACCGTGTTTGAGGTGCTTCTTAAAAACGTGCTTCCAACTGCATTAAAGTTGAATAACTTGGCAGAGAGTGTATAAAGCAGACTGTATTTCAAGACATAGCAAGGAAGAGGATGGTTCATGCAATTATGCTGACAGCAAAATGCTGAGCTTAATTATGACTTCAGCAATGATGACATATTTGTGATGATTAAGTTCAAGATTTGCAGATAAGAGGACAGGGGTAAACTGATGGGTCCCCTGGACTCTTTTTTTCCTCTCCTCACCTCCCCTAAGGAAACGATCCCGCTGCAAGCCTCAGTCTTCTCAACCTGTAAATCCTCCCCGAGTAATGTTTAAGCTTCTCTAGCTAATTTTAACAAAGGACCAAGGAAGAAAAGCCTATGAGAAAATGAAGGTCCTGTAAATTCTGTGAATGGAGGCATCTGGGCCAAGGTGGGAGGCCCTGCAACAGAAGTTTGTCTTTTGCTGGGATGCAGAGGATCAAAGTGTGGACACGAAGGGGAGAGGGACCAACTAGACAACACAAAGCCACGGGGAATCAAGCTTCATCACTTCCTGAAAAGCTTGCTAGATGGCAAGTGTGGAAGAAGGCCTTCTCCTGGAGACTCACAGTAGATCACAAAAGATATTAAAGATAGCTCCATATAACTTCACCTCTCTTTCCAGGGTCTCCTGCATACAGCACTGTGCACGCACCACAAAAGACCTTCTGCTGTCACAGCAGACATTGCGTTGCTTCTGTTCCAAAATTCAGAGTTGGTTCAAACAAAATTCCAACCACCTCAGGCTGCTAGAACAGCACCCACCTCCTGGTCAGGGTGCATCCGCATCTACCCCCCTTCCCAAACTGATACTCTTCATATGGAGATCACACTACCCTAGTACGCTGGAGCAGACAGCTTCCATCTAGATCTGGGGCACTGTATCAAACAAACACTGCCAGATATTTCTGCCAGATCCAGAAATTCTCCCTGAACACTCTGACAGAATGCTGTCGGTCTTACCAGAATGAACAGTGACCAAATGCTTGTTGGAAGGGACTCGTGGAGGTCTCTAGTCCAAAGCTCCTTGCAGCAGAGTCACTGTCAGCAGTAGGTCAGGTTTACTGCAGCTTTGTTGAACTGAACCTCAAAAGCCACCCAGAAGGGCGATTCCCTGACCTCGCTGGGCAACCTGTCCTAGGGCTGCACCATCCCCATGGGAGAGCGGGTTTCCTAATACCTGATTTGAACCTTGCAAGCTGCATTGTGTGGCCAGTGCCCCTTTATTTATTACCTGCCACTGAGGAGAAGAGTGACTCCACCGAATCTCTAACTGCTTTTCCAGTGGTAGGAAGTTGCTAGATTCCCTTCATCCTCCTCTTGACCAGAGTAAACAAGCCCACCTTCCCCAGGTCCTGACCATGTTGGTAGTTATCTACCCTTCATGTTCTTGAAACCCTTCTCACCCCAGGATCCCAGACCTGGACATTACTGTACTTGTCATTGGCACAACTCCAGAGTCCCATCCATAGTCTGACACTCGGCATTTCTGGAGCTCGGAAGCAATCTGACGCTGGGTAGTCTAACACAGGCATCTTCTCTCCAGCAAGACTATGGAAGAGGTGCTGCAGTGAAATACCGGGCAGTCTACGGTGAAAAGAGAACTTTCAATGACGTGTATAAAAGGGCAGTACAATTGTTGAGCATTGCACCATCATCTAGTGACAAGATGCTCAAATGCAGGGCATATGGGTCCAGGATGTTAGCCCTTCTGCTGCATCACAACAGCAGTCTGCTTTAAGTACCAACTAATATTTCTCCTGCCGTCCCCAGGGACTTACCACTCACCATGACAGGGCCCCTCTAGCCTCACAGAGTCTCAGTTAGTGGCTCAGTTTGGGAAAGGAGCAGGAAACTCTTATTTTGACCGGAAGCTTTCAAGATCATTTCCTCCTTCAGGTGAATTCTGTGCAAGTAACTTCACTGATACAACAAAGAGACAGACAGCACTAGAGTGAATCAGTCAATTGCCCTCCTGACATGAGCCAGAACACAAACATCATAGCACCTTTTCCTGGGAAACACAACACAAAAAGAATAAAAGCAGGCCTTGGAGTCAGGACCCAGAACCACAGATGCCCTCTCGTAACCTCTTAGCCCACAGCCCACGTGCCCTTCCCCTCCTGGCTTTCACAATCCCAAAGGTGGGTTTGCCTGGTCGGAGAGGACACACTGGAAGCAAGTCTGCTACTTGATGCAGACCTGGGCTCACCAAGAGACTACAACAGCGACGTCAGTACCTACCCTGATGAAAGCAGTGCTGCTCCTGAGTGCTGTGTGTGCCCACCCTTACCTGATGGGTCTAAATCCAGGATGGATGAGCATCTGTCTGAAGCCTTAGGTCTGCTCCAGGGCTCAGGAGAATTTCAGATAGACCCATACAGTGTCTTCTACTGACAATCTCCAGACAGCTCCTGGCTGGAAGGTCTTGCTAGACCTCCCTTTCAAGAGACTTAGCTCTCAGACACTACGTTTAGAGGGTAGATGTTTAAGTTCCTTCTTGGAGCTCAACTCTTCTCTTTGCAACTCTTTTCTTATATATAAAACTGTAAGAAATAGATGAATAAATAAACCCAAAATAAGCATCATAGTAAAGGAACTTTTCCTAGAAGAGAACATCTTAGCAAACAGGAAGGGGTTTTTGAGAGATGAGTGTGTCAGCAGAGCTGCAGGGAGACACTGAAGGAAACCACACACACTCTGGGCACTCGCTGTACCTGCTGAACACAACCCATGTGACAGCCAACAGGAACTTGTGACAGCTTCTTCTGGCCGCCCTTTGGATTACATTTATCACCAGAGGAGTTTCCCCCAAAAAATCACATGCTTTTGGCAGTGTAGAGAATTCTAAGGAATAGGTGGTTATCAGCTGACTGAGGAGAAGCAGCAGAAGAGCATGACTAGAACCTCCATGTGCCAGAAGGTGCAAAGCTGGCCAGGAGAGATGGGAGGAAAAAAAGGTGAAAAACTGAAGGAGTGCAGGTAGCCACAACATATGACATGTCCAGAATAGAGGCTGCAATTACAGCACCAGGCAGAAACATGTTCAGTAGTCTTCTACCACCATGGCGTGTCATCCCCAGCCCTCCTGGGCTTCTTATTCTTCACAAGAAGGAAGAGCTGGCACACAGTGGAGCAAGCATACATCCCACTGAAACAGAAGGACCCTCATCTTGTGGAGTCCAGTGACAGGCCCAAAAGCTTCTTGCTCCCTACAGAACAGCATCAGCATCTCTGAGGACTCTCTCCTGGGGGATGCTGTGACCTGTCAAACCTTTGCCCAACAGAGGCACATTTGATCCTGCACTGCCTTGGTCCAGCCTTGCTGGTCTGCCACCCATGGTTGCTGATGCCCTCACTCTGCAGTGGTCTTGCACTCCAAACACCACACCACAGGTCCCTGCCATATCCAGGGCTGAGCGAGTTCTCTATTCTTGTCACGATGAGGCCAAGGCTCTTCCGAGGTAGCTTGCAGGAGGCATCTCAGCCCTACCTGCCTGTCCTGGTTCGAGTGAGAACAGAACTAATTCTATACAGTGATTTTACTTCTCAGCCCAGTTCTTCTCACTCACTGCACTGCCTGAGGTCAGCAGCTGCTTGCCCAGGCAGTGTCTGCTGCTGGCAGTGGTAATACCCCATGGTCAGAGTTAGCACCAAGGACTGGTCTAGCAGACCAAGGCCACTGCCAGGTCTTGTGCACCACATTGGGGGGGCAGAAAGTGAAAGGCGGCACCTGCAGGGAGGAGGGGACAGGGCAGGTGACCCCAAACTGACCAGCGAGGGATTCCAGCCCTTATATATCATATTCAGTATAAAGCTGAGAGATCATGAGTCTTGCTCCTCTTGTCCCGCTTTGCCTGGCTTGGCTCAGGTCCTCTTCCACTTTCTTCCTTGGAGCACCTGAGGAGGACTCTGTCTGTTCTGCCTTCAATCCTGGTCGGTGTGTTCCTGAATCCGGTACCAGAATCCAGCTCCTGAACACAGCTCCCATCTGCTGCAGGGCCCAGGCTGGGAGTCGCCCAGTGTCTGCTCCACAGCATCAGTGGTGACAGTGATGTGATTACCACCAGAGGGAATGGGTTCCATACTGGTTTTGTATATATTCCATTTTTATTATTACTGTTTTAATTTTCCATAAAGCTGTTCTAGCTTCTTTTTCTAATGGCTGAGTCTCCCTTATTCCCTTTCTCTTCCCCTTTGGGGAGGGAGGTGGGTTATGAGAGAGCATCTGTTATTGGTCTAAGGGGCTGCCCTGACCCTAAACTGTGACACTGCCCAATCTGGGTGGTTTGAATTTCAAGCACTGACAGGTAAGGACTTGCAGTTGTGCCCATGCTTTCTATAATGAAAGTCCCCAGAGGATCTGTTTATACTGACATCTAGGGTCAGGCCTGAGGGCTGACTCCACCCAGCTTAAGCCTACCTCAGAGCTGGTACAGAAGCCATCTGCTCTGTCCTTCCTGATCCTCCAGATGAGCTCTTCGAGGAATCTGCCTTGTTTCTCCTTCTGGGCTTGTGTCTAATTACAGGTGTTAGAGAGAGGAAGCGGGCTCCACTCAAGACCAGGCAACAGTGGGTTTGGTGTCGGCCAACTGCTTCTGCTTGCATCTTGCAGGTGAACAGTTTGATACCAGGCACACAGCACAGAGGTTTGGGACTAACAAGTTGATTTCTTATTGAATCCCAAAGTCTAGCAAAGTTGTGCCAGAAAGCCTCCAA
>JANHFX010009755.1:10296-45212 GCA_027560015.1 Chloroceryle amazona | reverse complement strand
ACCATTCAGTCCCCTGGCATGCTCAGCGGGGCCTGCGCCAAGATGGCCATCATCCAGCTGAGACCAAACTGGCAGGAGGTCCCCTGCCCTGGCCTTGGATTGCTCCCAACCAGCCCCTGTGCAAAGCAGCAATCCACACGGTGACCTACCTTGAGCTGGTTGAACTTGAGCAGGTCACTGTCACAGCTACCAGTGAAGGAGGAGAGGAGCCTGCGTTGCTCTGACCGCCTCTCGGAGCCAGCCCGGGTGGAAGCATGAGGTTGGGCAGGAATGCTCATACCCCGAGAGGACAAATGGATCATCAAAGCTGAGCCAACACTCTGTGGCCTCCCTCCGAGCAATCCCTTGAGCTACAACAATTCACTTCAGAACGCCCGGTCTCCTAAAACACCCCACATCAAACACTAACACCTCCCTCGCAGCTCCCGGGTGACCAACTCGCCATGGGCGTAAGCAACAGCTTCACTTCCCTCCTCACCAAAAGGCAGGGAGCACCCACTGTGGGTGACATCGCATAAAACTAAATGCCATTCGCACCCGGGCAGCCAGCAGAGGACGTGTCCTCACCTGCGTGTCAGCTGGAGGCTCCTCCGCAAAAGCTCGGCTATTGTTGAGGTATTTAAGTTTGTCCTTCTTATCAATTTTGTAATAGCCTTCGCTTCGCGCACAGCCCGTCACGTGCTCCCGCATCCCATCATCCCGCTTCTTTTTCTTGGGAGTAGAAAAGCTAGTAGGTGGAAAGAAGTTAAGGAGAAACGCAGCCACCGCTGGCTATCAGACAAAACTTGCTGCAACTACGCGGAGCTAATGCCGGGAGCTCGGAAAATTAGGATGGTATTTGGGGGTTGCAAAAAATAGCAATATGACTGCAAAATAAGAAGCCATCACTGAAGCCCATGTGCCCGCAGGAAAACCAAGCACAAATCTTTCCTTCTTAGCTGCACGCTTTAGGAAACTAAAGTGAAGAGATAATGAAAATCTAAACATAAAAAGGTTAAGCTGTCAAGAGAAACCTGTTTGAGAAAGGATTTCCCCACAGCACCCGCTATATACACAGACAGCAGCTGCCCAGCCATCTGGATGTACATTTTCTCTGTTTTGAGTGACACGCTGTTGTTCTATCTCCAGTAACTCCCCGCAGCCACCCCATGCCCTGAGGACACCGCACTGGTCTCATGACAGCAATCATCCCCACTGACTAGGGCTGGAAGCAGCACAGACAGGCAAGAGGTGCTCCCCAGCCCAAAGGGTTTACAGACAGATGTTGCTCTCACCAAGCCTCAGGAAGTCAGCTCCTTCAGCCCCTGATGGGAAGGGTCAGATCCTGTGCAGATGTTTCAAACCCCACCATCCTATTCAGCCAAGAAAACCTGCAGCTGGCCTGGCAAGGACTCACTGCATTGAACAGGCAGATGGCACCTACGGGTCTTTGGCTTCTGGAAGGACAGTGGGGCCGTACTACTGGCAACTCACCCCAACAACACAGCCACAAAGCCTACAAGGATTGAGAGCTACCCAAAAATGCTCCCCTGAATCACAGAGCATCCTTAACATCAGAAAACTGAAGCAAGAAGTGACATTCTTGAAATCAGAGTGCTGAGGTTTGAGCTTGCTGCAAAGCAGGTGAAGCCTGCAGGTACTTGCACACCTACCATGCAGAGTAAACAGTCAACAGATGATTTTTAAATGGTTTAAAGAGTGACTGTAAATTTGCTGCTACAATCATCCCTATCAACAGAGAAACAGGTTTCAAATAGTTCCACTCTGTCAGTTGCCAGGGTGCACCCAGAGCCATCCCGCTCTGCCTTTCCCTGGCTGTGCTTCCCCACTGCTGAGGGGCCAATTACTCCCACCTTGAAACTGGTTTGGTTTTGGAACTGCATCCCCAAATGGGGCAGACACAAACTGAGAATTACTGGGAATGATGCATTTCATCATCCTTTCAGAGTACTTCCTTTAAACAACTGAGTAAATCTATTTCAAGACTACTGCACCGGTATGAAAAAGCAGAAAATTATAAATTGCATCTTAAACGTTGCCCTTTGAGATGCAGAGAAAGGAAGGATAAAAACACACAGCTTAGCACTGAGCTCCACTTGCTTTCCTGTTACCGAATCACTGACTATTTTAAGTGGTTTGGGCTTTTTTGCTTTTGCAAGAGAAGAGTCTTGCAGGAAGTAAGGGAGGAGATATCTTAACTCCACGCAATCTCTAGCAACACACAAAGTGGTGCATTTTTCTTCCTTAACATATAAAATCCCACTATCCTTCCTAAAAATGTTACTAGGTAGTTCTTAGGTTATGAGAACAGCCTTTAGGGGCTGTTCTGGAGATCACTACTGGTGGCTGTACCAGTGTAGAGTCTCGTTCTGAGACAGCTCGTGTCCCAAAAATGTTCCCAGAGATCCACAGCTACAGCCAATGCTGCTGATCACCAGGTGATGGGCAGGGAGGGGACGAGGCCAGACTCTGCCCCACCAGCACCAGCCAGAGCTCCTCACCGTGGCACCAGCAGTACACGATTCCCTGATCCAGCCCGGGGCAGTGTCAGTCCCTGCAGTGCCACTTTGAAACCGCTGCTTTCATCAGTATTTCAAACTCAAAGCGAGTTAAAGCTGCTAGTACCACTAACTCATCACTTTGGGCACAGATGGTGAGATTATTTTTACAGCGAGTTTTAGCCTCAAGTTAAAGACCTGTATGTGCAGACTAGAAATTCCACAGGCAAGCTGAAAAAAAACCCCACAGAAGTCTGGTTTAAATGCAGACAGAAGCTTCTCAAACTAGCAAGGAAATCTCCTCAGAAGAGTTGCATACAGATTTTCCCTGCAGTCCTAGTCCTGAAAATGCAGCAAGAACAGCCACTTCTGCAGTATTTCTGTATTGCAGCTTCAGGGAATAAAAACCAGTCTAAAATTCCCTGCTGTTAGAAGCAACTGCTATTCCAGTAAGCAAACGCTTCTTCCACCAGCAAATTTAACTGTTTTGCACTGTTAAGTCCTACGCAAGGACCACCTCGCACGTCTTACACGTGTTGCGTAACGCAGAGCGCCAGTGAGAAAGGATATAAGGATGGAATACCCACAGGGTGTCATTGAGCCAGTCCATACCATTGTCCTGCTGCAACAAGCGGTCATATGTGATACACATGAATTTGATGTCTTCCTCATCTATGCCTCCGTTCCAAATATCATACAAAATGGTCATCTCCTCAAACTCGGAGCGTGGCCTGAACTGGGGCCGGGGTGGGGAATACTCAGGGGAAGGAATCACCGGGAGGTCCTCAGAGGTCTTCTTCTGCCTTCGCCACTGTCTTTTAGGTTTTGCGTGAGCTTCTTCCTCCTTGAAGTCTTCATTCCACTGGTTCTCTAGTTCCTTAAATGGCAGCTTCTCTGCAACTGTCTCAGCTGCTACTTTCTCGTGGAAACCATCATTCCTGAAGTCCAGGGTGACAGCTTCAGGGTCTTTCAGTCGATAGAAAGCATCAGGATGCCCACTCAACAGCTCTTTACCCACAGCACTTTCCACCAAGGCCACTGGCACAGGAGGAGGCTCTATGGTTTTGCCCGAGTACACATCCAACGAGAGGACAGAAGGTGGTGACCGTTTTGGCCGACCCGGCCTCCTTTTGGGAAGAACAGAAGGTGGCGGTGGGGGAGGAAGGATAGAAGCACCAGGGGGTACTTCTGGTGAGAGCAAAATAGATTTTCCATCTGCCCTGCATTCCTCAATGGCCATTCTTCCATCGCCATGCACGCATGGCAGGGCTGCTACAGGTATTGGCTCATTAGGTGGCAAACCCATGTCCGTGTGGAAATCTGCTTGTCGGGGGCTGGCGAAGGGGATAGGGGAAGGAACACTGTTCATGCTGATCGTAAGGGAAGCACCAAGAGGCTCTTTAAAGGGTTTCTCATCCAGCTCATCCTCTGACTGTTTCTTGCCAGACAGAAGGCAAGGAATGGTAGCACCAGCCTCTGGGAAAGTAGGTGTGAAATTGAAATCTCTCCCAGGAGTCCGAGGAATGCCACTGTTAATGCCAGGAGATTGGGATGGGTAGGAAAAGGGGCTCCCTGGGACTTGAGGGGAACTGAGGGTCAAGCTGCTTCCCGTAAGGGGAGCGTCGCTTCCTGGCGTGGCTGGAACAGTGTCCGTGCTCTGTGACTTCGCAAGGGGGTGTGAAGACTTGGCCAAAATGTCCCGCCCAGGAGTCCTAGGAATCTCCTCTTCTACAGACGTTTTGGTCACCATTAATTGTTCGGGGAACTTCTCTGGAGGGACTAAGGAGTCTTCCTTTCCGGGAGTCGATGGTAAGGGGAGCATGGAGGATGGCACCTTGTGGGCTGGAAGCAAAAGAGTATCAGTCTCTGAAGGGATCATCACCTCCCGTCCAGGCGTGCGAGGCAGCCGGTCGTCTTCCTCCACCACAGAGGGCAGTTTTGTTTTAACACGAGCTTCTAAGCTGCTGTCATCAGACTTGCTAAAGAAGCTGCTTTTATTGGGCAGAGGTTCTCCAAAGACTCCCACTGGAGTTGAGAGACAGAGAGTCTCCTCCTCATCTTGAGATTCAGGCTTTGGACCTTCCTGTACCTCTGGCTCCAGCATGGTAGCAGGTTCTGACTCTTCCTCTGCAAGGGGGAAAAGAGAGGAGAATCAGGAGCTTTGCTTCCTCTCCGTTACTCGCCACTTGCCAGTAAAGGCATGTTTTAAGATGCTGCAATTACAGAACAGCTCAATTCCACTGGGAGGCTTTAAAAACTCCAATGCTTTACGTTTTGGAGGCACAGTGTGGACTAATTAGCCACGACCACAGACATCCCTAATGGACCATAAAAACCCTGCACTATTAATTTGAGGATTAGCTCCGACACAGGCCAGAATGAAGGTTCTCTGCTTTCAAAACCCCTGACCACCTTTTGAACAGACATAAAAAGAATTAGCAGACTGTGGGGTGGGGACTTCTGGAGGAGAGCTGTCAGAGCCCCAAGCTATCAGCTTTTCTAATGTGGGAAGGTAAACTAATTGCAAGGCCAAGAAGCACCCTCAGCTCTTGGAGGAGGGAGCAGCAAAGGGAGGAGCGTAACACTCTGGAACAACACGTGAAGGAAACGGGAAGCCCTTGTAATGAATGAGGAGACACTCAGATGGTATCAATGAGGCAATTTATATGCTGCTCTCTCTCTGCAGCAGGCTCGTTTGTCTGGAGTTTATTTACCCCCTTAGGGCCAGGGCCAAAAGAAATCAACAGCGAATCTTGTTAGGCAGCTCAAAAAAAAATCAAAAAAAACCCACAACATTTTCAAGTGGGAGAGCAAAAGGAGGTGAAAATGCCTGGAGATGTGGAAGGGAAACATTCCCCATTCGTGCTGAATGAACCAGAGTTGCTGAAGAAGGGTCCGATCCCTGCAACTCCTGTATGACCAGGCTGGGCTGCACGAGAAGAATGCTGCACCCTGATCTTGTTACCACAGCTTAACTCTAAAGCTCATTCCACATGTCAAGGTGTCCAAATGCAGTTCTCCCCAAATTTATGTCCTTTCTGCACGCTGACCTGTTCTAGAAAGGACCTGAGCAGAACAGGTTCCGCCTTCCCCTGCCCAGTTTAACATTTTGTCAAGTGGCAAAACTCTGCCCAGTCCTCAGAGCCCAGTCCTGCCCAAGACTCACACTGCAGGCCACAGTGGATGTGCTCTCCCTGTTGGCTTCAGTTTTTAACTTCTTAATTCTCCTCTAACTGCATTATTTGTCAAGCTTTATGCATCTCATTTCTGTTCTAGTAAAATGTTGCTTGATTTCCTTGGGTTAAATACAACTCTGTGTTGAATGAAGATAATTTCCTTCTTCCACAAAACCAGGGAAAAAAAACACTCACGTAGAAGGACTAATAAAAAAAGCCCCACAAATAATATTATTAGGAATCAGATATAACTCCGAGACTTCACTCACCTGCCCCATATAGCTTCCCAGTCACATACTGCTTCGGTATTAAAACCAAAAAGAGCCAGTAGTGACTCATTAAGCACAGATTCCTGTTCTCTTTTAGCAGCCATGGCTTTTCTATCTTGAGCTTCAGCCACCACACCATCCAATCAGTCACCGTCGGACGATGACAACTGCTCGGTTCCTGCAGGACACTAACTAAACTGGCCCAGGATAAGATTCTGGATACAATAACCACAGTATTTTTAGTAGCAGATGGCTTGGGAGAGCTCCTTACTAGGAAGGAAAGTTCAGCACACAGCTCTTTCCCTCTACAGATAACCCCCTAGCCTAGAGCCAAGACTAAAGGCAGAAGGAGAACGAGGGCAATACAAAACCATACGCATTGGACGCTGTGGAAATACTGCACTTGGAAATCTGGTTAAAACACCAAACCACACAGAAGGGCATACCTGGCCTACAGATGGGAGACAGTGCAAGTTTTGTCTCCTGGTCTCTTTCCATAACCAAGTGTTTCAGCGTTTCAGCAGCAATAGATGCCTCTGGGACTTCACCACATTCACCCTCCCCTGTCTTGATTCCTTCCATGCCTTCATCTTTCACTGCCAAAGCTGGCTCTGTGAGTCCCAAGCCTGTTGCATCCACAGGATACAGCTCCAAAATAGTCTCCCTCTCATCATCAGGAAGCTCATGACCTATAGGTTCATGCTCTGTCTCAGCAACCATGGCTTCTCTGTCCTGATCCTCAGCCACCTCTTCCTCCTCTTCCTCTTCCTCCTCTTCATCATCATCATCCTCATCTTCGTCATCTGAGTCTGAACTGGACTCGAATTCAGATGAGTCATCACTTTCATCAGATGATTCAACTTCAGCCTTGGAAGACGAGGGACTTGCTACATCTACAAGAAGAACAGATTACCATTAGTTCTGCTTTCAGACTTCACTAAACAATCAGGGTGTACTATAGAAGCAAATATCACTCATCACTTCCACACTGCAATGGCATGGAAACAGCTTCAGCAGCAGTGTGGGGGTTTGAAGGAGTTACCTCCCAATTGATCTATTTTTGCAGAGACTTATAAACCGTGTATTTGGATGCTCACAACAATCACCACACAACAGGCACATGAAACAAGCACAAACTTTGCTGGATTTAAGACCTTTGTCCCTCTGTCCAGTTGGGTTGAGATCACCCAGGGGCTGGAGAGCTATTGCAAAGGGACCCAGGGGCTGAGGGATCATGGAAGCCTTGCAGGCAGCAATTAAGAAGTACAAGGATAGGTTATTAGAGAATTATCTTGTATAAAGCTCGCTCTTCAGTAATAGAAGATGCACAAATAAAATAATCAGCTCACAAGTGCAAATGGGAGACCACAGCTGAGCCGAAGGCTACGCCTGCTGCTTCCCCTGCAACTGCTTACCCTCCTCAGAGTCCTGCTCCTCCTCCTTGTCACTTGTGTCTATGCCTGTCTCCTCCTCATCATCTTCATCTTCATCATCCTCTTCATCATCCTCTTCATCCTCATCTTCATCCTCATCCTCCTCATCCTCCTCTTCCTCCTTTGCAAGAAAACATTGCCAAAAAATGAACAGCGTCCAACTCTGTGACCTGGCTGACACTGCAGTAACCACCAGAGACTCTCAGGGATGCTGTGCAGGGAACCTGAAGAGGGAATAACCTTACAGAGGGTATCTGAGGCCAGACCCTAAGGGCAGCACTCATCTTCTAGAGGAAGTAACCTGGGCATCTGGAATTACAAGATCCCCTTTTCATGACAGACAGCATTCAAAACTGCAGCCACAAACCAACACACCTTGCCTGGTGCTGCTTTCACCAAGCCTCCCTCTTCTTCCTGCTCCTCTTCCTTCTCTGAGGAGGACTCTTCTTCTTTCTCTGATGTCTCATCTCCCTCTTCTCCCTCACTGTCAAGCTCCAGCGGCCTTGCTGGTCGCCGCCTCAGCCCCACTGCTTCTGCATCCTTCTTTGACAGGTCAGATGTTGTATCAGAAGCATCCCTGTCCCTCTCCGACTCTGGCAAGCAAAAAAAAAGAAAAATAAGGAAATTGCCATCAAATACATTGCAACAGAGGGAGCGAGTTGACTACACAATGGAAACCTTTTCTTTGGGAAGATCAAAGTTAGGAGCAAGGTGCCCATGTGGTTTGTGAGTCATCAAGCTTACAGGGGCTTACTAATTTCACAGCACAAGTGAGGGTGAGATGGGGTGCAGGCTGCTGAAATGCCAAAGATGGCAAAAGCTGACAAATTCCAGGCAGAGCAGCTAGGAGACACGGCATGACCGAGGACAGAAGAGGTAAGCTGAATTTAATGTCTTTTCAAGTGCTTTACAAATCCCTGCTTCTCCACTTTGGCTTGAAAATCAGTTGCTAGTTTGAATCAGCTTTATGGCACAACTAACTTGCATCTGCTTTTTTATGCAAAGCAAAGGGTATTCAAAGCTTTGTCTTATCTCTTCCTTGCTTCCAGGAAAAAAAGGGTACAATATTTTCTAAGAGTTGCTTTTCTGGCAAATAACCTTGTTTTGTTTTTAAAATCAAACCATCTCTTCCACACTTTCTCCCACAACATACCCAGTGAGCCACAAGCACACCCCTGGAACAGTCCACAGACTCATCTGAGCTCCCTCTACTGGGTGACCAGCTCTGCATCAGCAGAACTAAAATAGCCTGCGAGTTGGCCATAAAATGTGGGTCTTAAATTTCCCGCCAGTGAATTTAAGATAACTGAATCCAGAGGAGACATCTCCCAGCTGAGCAGTTTTGTGAGAAGCAGGGTTCTGGCTCAGATCCTTAACCCTGTGTCTAACTGTAAGTGAGCACACTGCTGTGAAGTTTAAAAGAATTCAGCTTGCAGTGTGGTTTGCATTTGCTTTTGTGTTTCAAACAAATGTGCTTTGCAAACCTTCATCTTCATCATCGACAGAAGTAGAAGGCCGGATTCTCTTCTGATCTCCCGCTGAGGCAGCTTCAGGTGGCTCCTTTCTTTTCACCTGAACAAAAGACATAATTAGCATTTCTAAAAGTTTAGAAACAGCAGAAGTCAACTTCTTAAGCAAATTGCTACTGCTTTACTTTCCATGGGGACTTACACCCAGAAACCAAGGGCCGATTCCCTGGCTCTTGATCCCTTTATTTGCTTGCGAACAGAATTTCACTGTGAATGAAATTCTACCCCTTCAATTTGCATCAAAACACCCTGGGTACCAGCATGGCCATGTCATCACCAGCTACTTTGGAGATGACAAAGAAAACTCTTGACAAGTCCATGTGTCTTGAGATGTAGCAGAACAGAAAGAGAGCCTCAGCCTATGACATCTTAAAGAATGTCAAAGTGAGTTTTAAAGACTGCAGACTCTCTCATCCCAAACCTTTACTTGCACCTTCTGTGCGTTCGACATCTTCCTTTCAGAGAAGTCCTCTACCCTCCTCCACTCAGCACTTTTTAAAGATACTTCTCAATTTTTATGCAAATGCTCTTTAAAATAGGTGACCCTATGCTTGCAGGTCTCATGCTGTCAACACATGAGGCAGGGAACACTTTTAAGCAAACTTCGGGTGAGACTCAGCTGCCAAAGCACCAGAGATTCTAGGCAAGATAATAACTGTGTAAAGCACTAGGAGCATGAGCACGTTTTTAAAACCATGTTGAAATGCTGTGCCCGAAACACAGGCAAATACTCCTTTACCTTGCAGAGCAGGGAGATCCTTTAGAGGCAATTCACACACGTGGTAGATCAAAAGCTAAGGCTGGGAAAGAGGATCCTTGCTCTACAGGTGTTTAAAAAATGAGCGGATGTAGCACTTGAGGCTATGGTCTAGTGGCCAGGGAGATGTTGGGATGAAGGTTGCACTTGATGATCCTAGAGGTCCTTTCCAGCCATAATAACTCTGTGAGTCTACAGTGTCCTCAGGGGTTGTGAGTGATGCTGTCTGAAGCAACCCGGTAGGTAAACAGGGAGCGGGGCTAACAGCCTGGAGAGCTCTGGGGCACAAACCTAGTGAGGTCTGTCCTCCTAATGCTCCTCGGGGAATGTTAGCAACGCACACGGATCTTTGTTTTTACCTTGAAGGATGGCAACCGGATGGCCCCTCGCAAACCAATGCCTAGGCCGATTCCCTCATATCCCAGGCCTTCTCCTTTGTTCCAGTTCTCCAAAAGACAAGATGTGATTCGATCCTTCGGCTTTGGTTTTTCCTCCACTTCTCCTCCAGACTTCACCGGAGTGAGAGACGCCTGCAACAGAGAAAGCACACTTGAGAGGGAAAGCTTCCCAGAGAGCACACGAGCTCTGCAAACCGTTCAGACAGCTGAGGTCTGTGGAACATCGTTGCCTTGCCCAGGCATCAGTTTCTCTGAAGGCAATCTGAAGATGCACCACGTGGCCGCACACACTTCAAAGGGAGAAGGTGAAGAGCTCTTCCTGATAATGAGACCTTACCATCTCCAAGAAGCTTTCTCCCCTTTGCATTTTAAGAAGTTATTTTCTCTGCACAAGACATTAAAACTGATTAAGACAAAACTGCTGGGACTCCCACAACAATGGCTTAGTACGAGACACAATGCGATCTTGCATTCGGAGCCACCGCAATGGCAGGTAGCAGAGCAGACACTCCTGCTTTCTCCACTCAGTGTTTGAAAACACGACCTCAATTTCTTCACATGCAGCTTAACACAGACCAAAGTCCTTCACAAGAAAGAACAAGAGAAATGAACAGACCCATTAGCTCCCCATAGATCATTTCAGGCCTGGTGTGGGGACCACAGTGACCACCTTCCAAACAGCCACATGTGCTAGAAGCAAAGTTGTTAAAAGGAGAGATGAAAGAGGAAGAAAAGGTGCAAACATGAAGCTGGGAGTCAATAGCCCAAAGGAACACATTCCTCCACCCAGACAGGAGATAGCAAGTGCCAAGGAGAAGCTAATGTACAGATGTCCTGGACTCTGAAGGGAAGCTAAGGATATGGGATACACCCCCATCCTCACCCACCAGCCCTCAAAGCTCCCGTGCTCACTGAGCAACTGCAGCCCAAGTCCACAAAAACTGGCAGAAGGTTCCAGTCCTGGGAAACAGGAAAATCAAAACATTAAGGCAAAACACCTAAGTGTTTACAATACTCAGTAACTTGTTACATGGCCTAATCTCTGCTCAGCCACAACAAACCCCTCTCCACCAGGGCCGATGTGTAAAGGAAGGGCAGGAATTCAAAGCTCCTCAGTCATGGAGAGGTGGACAGGCTGGGAAGAGCATCCTGCATGGTGGCACACCATGCTTTTCCTGAACCAAGGGCACTGGTGGCACCGTTCACCTCCACCAGGCAGTGGTGTAACACCATCTAGAAGTTGGTTTCTCTGAGGGACATTAAGAGAGCTAATTTACCAAAGCTGGCTGGAATCACCAAAGAGGAAGCGTGAGCTCCGCTAACAAGGGACAAGACTAACGGGAGTATCAAGCAGAGAATGCAGGAGGCAGCACGCCATGGCCAGGGATGGCTGCTTATTCCTGGCTCTCTGCTTAATGCATCAGGCTTTCAAATCTAAACCCATCACTAGATCCAGGAACAGGGAAAAGCTTTCCTCTAGCTCAGGCAGACAAGGTCCACGGTATGCGCAGACTTCCCCAGCAACATACTCCTTAGCAGCTTTCACCCCATACATTTGTCATCCTGCCTGACCTAGGACATCAACTTTACTCTTGAGCTTTCCCACCTAAAGCACAATGCTTCTTGGCAGAATATAGCAGCCAAAAAAGATGGAGAGAAAAGAGGGAAACCGAAGCACAGGATGTGACAGGAGAGTTGCCTTCTTGTGGGTCACTGAAGGTTATGGGACTGCCAGCAGCACTGTGTAGATACTATTTGCTGTCCTACTAAACTTCAACATTGTCAGTCATGGAAAGGAAGAAACTCATGAGACTTCCTGCTGTTAGGCTTGGGGAAGGTCAGGGAGATAGTGGACCTGCAAAACCTGTGACCAAAGAGGGACACATCGACACATCTGCTGCAGGAACTGGCATATGGTGGAGCTCACATGCTTCCAAAGATGAGCTTTGATCTCCTGTGTGAAATAACAGGAGGGCTGCTGCAGCTGATGGTCCAAGGAGAGGAGATATTAAAAGATATCTCTCCCTACAAATCTGCCTCGTTTATTTCTAAAGAAAAAAAAAAGATGTAAACAAGCACATATGTTGTCTTAATTATACTTGCAAACCTCTGAAAATAATATAATTTCTTTCACTACTGTCAAGCGGTACGGAAAAAGATGAGAAGTTCCAATTAAAACCATTAGGAGGGAGGAAATGGGGATACAGGGCTTGGTTTGGAAGGTCATTTCATCTCAAGCAGTGCCTGGAGGTCTAGGTCCATTCTAGAAAAATCACTGTGATGGTGAAGTACACAGGGAACTGACCTCCAGCTGCCACCAAGGAGCCCAGTTGGCTCATCCTCACACATGCCTAAAGAGGCCAGCAGTAGGAAACTCCAGTTAAAGCTAAACACTCGTATTTTGTTTTCCTTTAGCAAAAGCAAGGCAGCTTATGACTGCAAAGTAATCCTGTCTCACACCAGTGTCAGGGGGTGCTCAGTCTGAGCAGAAAGGAAGCTCTGGAGCCTGTGAAGATATTTCTGTATGCAATGGTAACACACGGCCTGGCAGCGGCTTCTCCAGGCGGTGCCCTGAAGCAGCAATGGTTCTGGCATTTCTGTTCCTGGACAGAAAGCACAGGGGTTTTTAAATTTCATATTTTCAATGAGACTGCTCACATCCAACATAACCTGTGGCAAGCTGCTGTGGTACAGCCAGCCTCCCTTCCCAAAGTGGGCTGCAAATTCCAGGTGAGGGAGGAACACGCTAAAACCAGCTCTAGTTCAGGATATAAAGGAGCCTGAACAGCCACTGAAGACCAAGACCTGCCTTGACTTGTTCCTGCTTCTTCACTGCAGATGTCTGGTTTAAAACAATTTCTTGAGTACTTCAGCTGCTGCTTTTGCAAGTGCTTGCTGGATTTGTTTCCCTCACTGCCCTGGAAAGTCAGGGGCCTCCTCCAAAACTGTCAGTACACGCTCACTGGTAGGAGGCAGAAGCTCTGAGCATTAGTCAGGAGGAGAGGGACCATGTTTCTCGCTGCATGTCACGCCAGCCAGCTCGAAGCCAAAGCATATTACCCTGTCATAAAGCAGCTGTTAAGCAGCAGCATTACCAACCTCTCTGGAAAGCCAAGGAGCTCTCCCAGGCGCGAGAGTTAACGCGTAACTGCCTTACAAAAGCAGGTGGGGAAGATACTGCTCTGAAAAGCAGCAGCTGAAACAGAATACTTATCAGCAGGCTGTGGTTTGGTTTGCTTTTTTTTTTAGAATAATTCACTGTAATAGTAATTTTGAAGCTTGCAGGAACCTTTCTATAGTGTTAGGGTTTTATTTTAGTAGTGACAAATTCACCACATATTAGATCAGAGCTGTTTGCTGGCTGAGGTACACTTTAAATTGGCTGAGAATGGATCAGATGATTCAGGCAAAGCTGTTTTCTTAACTAATCCCTGGAACTCCTCGTGTATTTGGCCAATGTTCAGCTTTTCAGTTAATTGCTGCTGTGTACATGCACTGGGGAGGTGGGAGGAGTGCAGAAAACTGGAAATACCCACAGCTCATCACACAAAGGATGGGGAGGAACACAAAATAAGATGTTTGGGGGTTTCAAACTCTCCTGTTGCATCTGACTTGAGTTTTTTGGAGCTAAAGTTCAGCTTTCTCTTTGATGTGAGAAGCCTTTGCATGTTTCTCTCCTGATCTCGGGGTCATTTAATCCTGCAAACCCCCCTCCTGAAGGCAGCCAGCAGTGGGCCAGACCACCACCACCAAAAATTAAAAAGAAAAATAAATCAGCTAAATTTCAAATTTCAGGCCCTGAAAATACTGCACTGGGGAGAAAAAGGGAAAGGAAATGAGGGGAAGGGAATGAGGTGTAAGAGCAGCCCCACCACCACTCTTGAAGGCCTTCCTGAAAGGAGCAGAGTGGAGACGACTGTCCCACACACACTTGCCCTGTTTGTAGGAGCAACTACCTTCAGCCTATGACTACTGCTTGGTGGCCTTCAGCTTTAACAGGAGCCTGCAAGCCTCCCCTGGGAGGGAAAGTCTGCAAATGCACCACAGGGCTTCCAAAATACAGTCAGAAAACCAGCTCGTTTGCAGATCCCTCCTGGATCTCGCCCCAGCACGGCTGGTAAACCCAGCTGAGATGAAGTCAATGCCCATGCAGGCTGGCTTGGGCAACACGCTCTCAAAGGTGAACATGCTCCCTTGAGACCTTCGCCGAGACCCTTGCAGAGAAAGGCCTGTTCTGAGGTGGCCCCAAAGCTGAAAGGGCAAGCAGGAGATCCATCCCAGAGCGGAACGATGGCACTGAGAACTAAACCCTTCTTCCTCGGGCCAACACTCAGATCAGCGGGACGGTGTGAGACAGAGCAGCAGTTCACTCCTGGGGGAGCAGTTACACACGTGTTCAGAGATAGTTCTGCACAGGGTACCTCCATCAGGGACTAGGAAGGACTAAAATGCTCAACCCGTGTTTGTTCTGATAGCAAAGCAGTGTGAAACACCTACGTATAAGGAGTGACAGCATGGAAATAAGCCAGGTTTATGGAAAATAAACCTTGGCTTTAACAGCCACGGAAATACCCAGGTGCTAAGCTGTCCCGAGGCTGGTGCCTGCAGTGATTAAGCACCTTCCAGATATTTGCAGGCTAAGCTCTGCTGCTCCCAGCACACGCTCCTGCCACCTGCCTCAGCACGAAGACCAGCCTCGCAGGGAGGCCTGCAGCCAGGGGAGGGACAGGGACACACATGCCTTCTATCTCATTTCAGCAGCCTCAAGCAGCACAGTTTCTCACAGCAAAGCTATTCCATGCCTTTACTGTTTTGCTTCTGCTTTAAGTCACCATAAAATTTTAAGGTTGTGGTTTTTTTTTTAAAAGTCAGTTCCAGACCCCTGCTTACCCATGCCCTGGCCACAAGCACTACGAACTGTTCTCCCCGGGATCCAGCACAGACTATGTGAAAGCCTACCTTTGCCAGACGTTCCTTCTTGTCCCACCAGTCATCAAATGCCCGAAATGCTACCACTTCAACCATCTTCCGGTTCAGGTCCCTTTTCATGATAGCTTTTAGTTCCTTCACTATGACCAGGAGGACTCCATCCACAGTGGCTTTGTGGGGATCTTCCTTCTTCGGCTCATAACCCGGTGGTGGAACCGAGGGGTCAAACTTGGGCAGTGGTGGCCACTGTTGTCCACGACCAAGAGCTGCTCCCATCGAGAAAGGGCGGTAGGGGGGAAGATTCACAAACTGCATCCGTCCCGTCATGAAAGGTGGATACTGGTACGTGTTTTGTGCCTGCATCATGCGGCTCAGCATCTGAGTTTGCATCTGGAAGGACATCGGCATACCACCCCACTGGTTGCCCAAGACACTTATCATATCCACTTGCATGACAGGGAACATGCCAGGATGGAATGGAGGAAGCGGAGGCAAGATATGAGGTGGAGGGACCCCAGGAGGGGCAGGGAGTGGCGGTGGGGGGACGGTGACGGCAGGGTGAGTGGGTGGAGGTGGCGGAGGTAGCGGCGGAGGCATCGGGAAGCCTGGCTGTGGAGGTGGCGGAGGAGGAAGAGGAGGGAATCCTGGTGGTGGCAAGGGGGGGATGGAGGGGGCCATCACGGCCGTGTTGCTGACGGAGGAGTTCACCACAATGGTTTTGGCACATTCTGCGCTGGTGATGGGTGCAGGGTTGGTCTCGTCGTCAGAGATTTCCATGTCCTCCCCTGAAGAATGCTGACCCTGCGACAAAAGAGAGAGAAAAGGTGAGGAGCACATTCCTTTTACATTAAATACCACAGCGCTGGCAGCTTCAAACAAAAGCTAAGTTTAACACACATTCTAATTGGGAATGGAGAAAAGCGAGCGATGCTCTGAAAAGACAGGGCCCACTGAGCAGCTGGTGCCTATTGAAGCTTTTCTCTTCCACATCAGACCTTAGGAAGCAGAGAGGTAAAAGCTTTCTAAAAGAGCATCAGCACTGACTGAACAAAAAAAGCCCCTCAGCTTCTGTGGAACAGGAGGAACTGCTCCCGAGCTTGGCAAAATACACCCAATCCAAACTTCTTTCACTGCAAGATACATTCTCTCTTATTTGCATCTAATGCTGACAGGTGCTTTACACCGTGAGGTTTTATTCCTTAGTTTTCACTACGCACAAAGAATTACCCTGGTTTTTAATTATAATCCCTGGCTCATTTGCTGTCAACTCTTAACCTCTAATTGCAGGAAGACAATACTTTCACATGGTTACTGCTCCTAAAAGCTGTCTTGACAAAACTACAGCAATTCACAAAAAAAAAAAAAAGAAAAAAAAAAAAAAAAAGAAACCCAGATCTGCTTAAATTACCCTTAAACATCAGTCATAAATTCTGGGGTTCTGACACAGTATGTGTCATGTTGCTGGGTGAACTGAATACTTCACTAGCCACAAGAAATACATAGTTAGAGAAAATGCTCAGATGAAGTCCCACCTCCACTGTCAAAGGGATGGAAACTGGATTAAAACAGAATGTGCCTGATTGCTCTGAAGTCTCCAAGCTACCTGATTAGGTCCCATACAAGGAAAGGCCTCACCAGCTGGCTCCATCCTCAGCAGCAAGTGGATGCACCCGCATGCTCTTGTCCTACAGGCACTTCAGTCCTGAAGGTGTCTCCAGCACAAAGAAACCTTGTGTACGACTGTCACATCCCTCAGGTATGGTTAAAACAAATCCTGGTAAGAAATACAGCAACCAAATACTGGTGGAAGACGCATCCAACCACTGACAGATTACCTAGGAAATACAAATGGGGTTGACCTTTTACCAGTGGGATGTCAGCAACAACAGGACAGGGCCCCAGCTACTTTCCTCAAAACTCTTTCTCCCAGTCTTCCATTTTTTTCCAGCCAAAATCATCAAAACCCACCACTCTTGTGACAGCAAACACCCCTCAGCTGTTTTCAGGACTGAAAAGCAGAAGCAGTCATCATGACCTTCTCTCCCAGACATGCCTGACTGCCCTGCCTCCTTCAAACAACTTACCAAGCACTTCCTTCCTCGCAACAGCTTTGCACAAAAAAGCCAGACAAACACTTTGCATGTTGCCACCAGCTGATCTAAATAAAGAGCATCCCCATGTTCACCAGTGCAGACCAGAGCACAGCAGCGATGCTCCACCTTCACCACAGCTCTCCTGCCTGCCCCAGATTCCGTGGGCTCTAGCTCATCTGAGGCAGGAAGAGATGACAATCGAGTGGTCTTTAAGTGTCTCTCTGTATCTCAGTCCTGGCAAGAGTTTTGGAACCTGCTGGCTGTTTTCAGCCATATTTGACCAAAGATCCCAGAGCTGTTTATTTCTTCCCTGTTTCCTGTCAGCAGGTGCTGCTTCTGTCTGCTCTCCTACTCGTTTCCCTAATCTGAAAGAAAAGTGCAATCAAGCTCAGCCCTTATCAGACACCAGAGAGCCTGCACTGGGGAGAGCTGCTCAGAATCAGGCTTTGTTGGCACTTCTCATCCTGAAGCTGCTGTGATTTGATTTTTAACGTGTGAATTTTGCACAGGGGTAAGGTAACAAAAGCAAGAGCAGCTGAGTTGATGACTCTGCTATGAACCGTAGCTGTATGAGCAACCACAACTATCCAAATCAAAGCCAAGTGTTTCACGTTTTATCAAAGGTCATCTCTGCTACAGCAGCCACCACCAGAGAGCAGGCTGAGCATAACGCTTGCAACAACAGCTTTGCAAATCCTCCTGTCCTAGCACCTCCCCTCGCCCCGGCTTCCCTGCATTCCTCTGCTGCAGCATCAACCCACCGGCTCACGAACCGTATGGGTCACCCCCAAAAAGCCACTCGCAGCTTTAATGGTCTGAAAATACCCACCAACTCCTCAGCTCAACAAGAAGACCACCAGGTACCCCTGCAGAATGGCTGAAAGCACAAGCCTGGCAAGCCCCACAGCGAGTGCTATCGACCCCCTGCGAACAATAACAGAGAGGGAACTCTCCCATAGTTGCCGAGTCGTTTTTGTGCATCTGTACGAGCTGGGCTGTTTTGTGAACCCTAAACAGAACAGCTCAAAAAGGAGAAGTAGAAATAATAACTCATTGCACTTGAGTCTTTCCAAAGCCCAATTGTATCATCTCCTCCTTGAGCTGTCCTCATCTGGCTAACGTTTCTAAGTGGGTCTCGCCCCCTGCATCCTCTCCCCAGCTGGTCTATTGCAGTCACGTCCCACGCTGAGGATGCTGGGGAATGAAAGGACATTCTGCAGTTTCAACTACTGCAGCTCTAGGGAAAGGGGCAAAGGAAGATCAAAGATGATGACTCTGAAGGGTATGAACAAGTTTCCTGCGAAACAGAAGCCGTTTTTCAGTAAGTGAACACAAAAGGCACCATTAAAAGCACTGGCCCCAATTGCAAAGCTGGACGATGCTAGTGGTCAGTGTTGGGCAGGAAGCCAGCAGCGTTCATGCTACCAAAGGTAGACAAAATCAGCTTCATATTGTCATTCATCTCATCTGATGGTGTACAGAGGAAAGTCACCCCACGAAGCCTCAGTGGAGCACCAGTATCTGGGCATTGCCACAGGGAGCTCTGAGCCACAATTTCTCCCCAGTTCCCAGTCCCTTCTGCAGGATCCTGCACCCTCCCAGTGCCAGTAAACACCAGTCTCAGTCACTGCTCAAGATGAGTTTCTGGTGAGCACACAGTAGCAGTCCCAAAGCACCTGCCTGAGCCAACACATCCTCCCTTCCCACAGCACCACCAGCCCAGAGCAGCCCATCTCAGCCAGACCTGCCCCAGCAGACCTGCAGGCTCTCGCCCATCACCCATCTGCACCAGCTCTTTACTCAGTCTCAGTACCAAAGAACCTTGCCTGATAAATGAGGTCGGTTTGCCCTCTTGAAGGAAGTATCGGAGAGAAGGAGCCAATCCTGAAATTGCAGAGAGTGGCCAGACCAGCCAGACTCCAGCCTGTAGCACAGGGGAGCTTTCTTCATTCATACACGCATTTATTTTTACTTAAGCTGAAGTGTAACTCCTAAAGCAATAACCAGCATTTTTGGAAGACTGAAGAATTCTCTTTTTTAATTCTTCTGGTGCTCAGACGGGTTTGCAGGAAGCAACAACAGATTTCCTGCTTCCTACAATGTTGGGCTGACAACTCACCTGCACTTCCCCAGTGAACAGTCTGTGCTCCAGTTTTATCCCAAGCAAGATGGAAAGGCAAAGAGATTAAGCGGCGGGGAGACAGATCAAAAAAGCAGGGGAAAAAAAGAAAAAAAAAGAATACACAGGGTTAGGAAAGAGGTCAAGCCAGAAGAAGATCATCTACAAGGAAGTCTTATAGCAAGTTAAGAGGAATGAATATTTAAAGCGGATGAGCAGTTACAGGAAAGTTATATCAAAGAGAAGGAAATATGGGTACCGACAGAGCGAAAAAGATCAAGGTACAGAAGGAAAAACTAAGGGGAGACATAGAAAGATCTTCTGTTACACGAACCTCTTTTCATTCACCTGCCTGAACCCGGATTTACCACAGTTGCTACCAAATACTTCTCAGGGTAGAGCTGAAAAACAGCTACACTGGCCTCCCAAAGAAATCACCTTCTAGCTGGCCTCTCAAGGGGAAAACAATGAACTGATGTGTGGCCTGCGTACTGCTGTGAGGATGTCATGGCCATCACCATCAAAAAAACCCCATGGCAACCAGTTCTGGAGTTCAACTGCAACCAGTTCTGGAGTTCACCTGCACATTTCCGAGGGCATCTGGTACAGTGCCTCCAGAAAACCTCCCTTCAGCCCACTGAGAGAAAAACCATTTCCAACTAAATTAATTTGTGCTGCCATCTTCACTTTGCATTAATTAAATTAAGAGTTAGCGAAACAGGTATTTAATTATACGTGTGACACATTTTTCCAAAGGTGTTTTAACGATGCAAATTTGTTGGGAGAGATTCACGTCAGCGTTAAGTGGTTATAAATGGCCTCATTCGTTGTTCAGCCAAACTGCTCACTGCCACTTTGAACACCAGAACGGTGTGTTTTAGCACAGGCAGAGCCTCTTGAGCTATGTGAGGGGATCATCCTGAGATCTCATCCCTGGATCAGCCTGAACGGTGACAGGGCAGAGAGGCACTGAACGCAGGGTATCGGTCTTCTCTCAGAGCAATAGCCAGCATGTAGCAAGCAAACATTCCTACCTGTAGGAAAAATAGAAACTACATCCTAATATCTGCACACAGAACTGGCAGTTTCCAGCTGTGAAGAGGCCGTTCTCTCCACGACCCAGAGGAGCACCGACACCATGGCAGTGGTTGGGAGCTTCCTCGTAAGCGCCATTCGGTACCTTTCCTACGGGCAGAGGAACTTCACCTGCCTTCATTTCCTTTTAAAAAAGGCCATCCGCTAAAGAATTTACTCAGAATTTCAGAATGCATTTCAAATACTGTCAGTGTAAGGCTAATTTCACTTAAATATTCTGCTGGGTACCAAAGTTACTTATGTTTGAGGTGGGGAACTTACATCCCTGAATGCAGCAACTACTGTGACATTGCCTGGCTGAGCTCTGGCGCATCAAAATAATGAAATGCGGGATCAATGGCATTCAGCACAATGAAAGGTCATTAGCTTTAATGAAGTGAAGCATCCCATGCTTGCAGAAGTAGCAAACCTTTAGCCTGCTGCAACTTACACTCACAGAAAACAATCAGAACAAAAAAATCACCCTTTAAGCCCCAGAACTTCAAAATACCTGTCTGAAAATCTTTGCCATTTCAAATGTTAAGAAGCAGCTTTTCAATAAAACTAGAATGAAAATCAGATGTGCCTCATGGACAAAAAGTTTTCATAACCTGGTCGAGCTGTCATCACTTGGTTTTGGATTAAGTCCATCCAAGGGTCTAACAGTTTAACAAGTGAGCAAATCTCACCCTTCATCCTTACAAAAAAAAGTAGTGCAAGGAAAGCCCTTGGGGTGAGGGGGAGTGGACGACTGGCCAAACAGGTCACACGGCAAGTCACTGACGAAGTCCAGAATAGACTCCAGACCCTTCCAATTTCCTATTCCCCATCTCCGGTTGTCTCCCAGCACCAAACTCAAGCCGTGATCCTGGGGTGAAAACAGCCCAAGTTCTCTAACACACAACCCTCTCTTCCCAAACTCCTTCAGCAGAGCACTCTGAAGAGAACGAGACGTTTCAAACCTGCCGCATTTCTTTCCAGAACAAGAAAGAAGCCTGAGTATAAAAACCAGCCACTTGCAACTCTTCCTCAAAGACACAAGCAGTGAAAACCTCCTTTCCAAGCCCATTCAGGTTTTGCCCAGAGAATCCCACCCTTCCCTTTGCTAACAGGGCGAGATGCCTCTTGCTGTCCAAAACCTCTGTACCAGCGCACAGCGAGGGCTCCAGCGAGTATGGCTGTGTTCATTTTTAATCTGCTTTAACCAGAGAAGAGCTTGCAAGTTCCACATGTTCTTGGCAAAGCACAGAGAGAAGCCGTGCCTCCCAACTGCCCTCTTTGCTTACTGGGAGTGCAACGCTCGGGCACGATGACATGGACCGTGCTACGCATTCGCACCTCACGGTGTCAGGCGTGAACAAGGCAGAGTCGGTACCGTATTGACAACACATACAAATATTTTGACTTTGCTAACTATAATTACAGCTCTCCCTCTGAAAGAACACACGCAAGGCGGTACTTTGCTGGAGTTGCAGAAGTGGAATATAGGATGGCAAAGCTACTCAAGGTGTTTTGCCAGCAGTTTAGCTACAGCAGCGACAAAACCCCAAGAAACACAGAACAAACTGCCGCCAGCACCTTCCCGGCTGAGTTTTCAAGCCTGTTGAGATAACTGTGTCATCTCCAGCACCCGTGGTGGCTCGTGTTGGCCAGCACACCACCGCTGCCACCTGGATCTGTGCTGAAGTTTGTTTACTGCCTGCTCCCCGGGTTGGTTAGTCACGTCTTTCAACCTCCTTTGGGCAGCTCAACGAGCACCCATCCTCCTGCTGCTGTCAGAGCGTGCGATTGCAATCACGGCAGCTTTTAATTGGGACAAAGACAGCTTTCAGGTCTATGTGCTCGGCAATAAAATGCCCAGCTCGGAAAGATTTACATATTACAGACCAGCAATTATAAATATCTTCAGCAACATATATTTCTATCTCAAGAAGAGACGACTGCATGATTTTTATATAGCCATTATTTATACAGCACTTTGCAAATCTAACTCGCAGGCAAAGGTTCAAACAAAGCAGAGCAGAACACAGAGAGATCAGGGCGATGGACTCACCACTGTGTCCCACAAAAAGGGTCACCAAAAAGACTGCAATGGAGCAGGGATTTCTCACAGAAGGAGAGATCTTTTGGTTTCTTTGTTATCAATTGATAAAGTATCTTTCAGAAAAAAAAGAGAATCCACGCTCTATAAGATGACAATATCCTACCAGACACATACACCGTCTTGGCTCAGCTTGTGTTTTGGTTTGGTACTTATTTTCAGAGCTGCTTTGGCACAGACAAATCTCCCCACACCTACCGGGCTGTGGAACGAGTAAAACAAGTGACAATAATATTCAAGTGCTCACTGTAAACAAACAGCACTGCAAACACCAGCTTAACCTATGCCACTTTCTTTTATTTTTCTTCTAATGCAAAGAGGGAATTTTAAGACGATTGCTCAAACCACAGAAGGATAGAGAATTCCCCAGAAGTACCTGCTGGTCCCAGAACAGGGGAACAGGAGTGAGGAAATGCCACCACGTTGCTTGTTTGTGTCTCACAATGTGCTGCCTCAGGTGCTGGTCTCTAATTAGACCATCCTGCACATGGGGACATGCCCCAAGTTGGGATTTGGAAGGCTGTGAGGAAAGAGCTCACTTGGGCTTTCAGTGCAAAGCAGGAAGGGCTCTTGAGAAGGGGAGGCACATGGAGCTAATGCTTACAAAGGGAAAAGGTCTCCTCGCTCACTTCCAGTGTTTCCTGACACTAGAAACGTAAGTAACTTATGTTTTAAGGACAGCAAGAGAGCTGGAAGGCTGCCCAGTGGTCCATGCCATCATTAGAAAATCTAGTGAATTAAGATGACAAAATGAGCTAAAATGACTCCTGTACGATGGGCAGAAGTGCCAAAGACAGTATCTCAGACTCATCCAAAACTGCACCACCAGTTTCCTGCAGGCCCTCATGTATGTCAAGCATCTGACATGAGTCTAAACACTTTGGGGCTCCATTTCAGACTCCAGAGTGGATTATCCTCTACCTTCTCCCAGCAGAACAGCAGAATAACACATCAATGTCTCCAAGGAAAGGAACAGAGCAGTAGTTTAAATCACTCTTTCCCAAAGCCAAGCCCTGATGGGACACAGAGTATGAAATGTTCCAAAAAGGCAAAAAAAAAAACCAAACCAAAAAACCCAAACCTCCAGAATAGTAGTAAATAAATGCAACAATTGAACAGGAGGAGTTCAGGCTATTTTTACTTGACTGTACATAGAAGCTCCAGTGGTTGTACAAAACAATGCATGGATTCTTCTTTCCAAAAGTTGAGATGGATCTTGGAGTAAAAAACCACCCACATATGCAGCCTCTAGGCATCTCCACGAGGCTAAAAATGTCTTTTATTTGGCAAGTGATCCAGAGAAGGACAGACAGCTCTGGGTGAAGCAAAAAGGAGAGAGATGGGAAGCAAATGCAGTGCCATTAGTGGTCTGAGGTAACCAGATCTTCACCGATCCAGAAACACAACAACTTGAGAAATGCAATCCCAAGACTCAACCAGAATTCAGTACTTTGAAAATCCATTCTCTTGGCAGGAGATCACCACACTTCAGCTCTCAACATGACTTACAAGAGCCCCTCTGCAAGAGCTTCCTAGGAGAGCGATCCTCAGAGGCACAAATTAAGCCAGTGGGAAAACAACTGCCAGATTTGCCTCAGCAGAAAGCCTGAAGAGATGAACTGGCAGAGGGCAATAACTTGCCAAGGGGTTTGCTCTGCTTGTTAATAAGTGTGTTACCTACCACAAAAGGGGTGGTTTAATTCAGGTCTGTCTCCCTTCCAAAAGGGAAAGGAGGCTCTGAACTGCAGGCTTCACGGCAAATGACGTGGTTACACTGTTCCTCTTGGCAAGATCTCCGAAGGAAGGAGGGGTATTAGGAGAAGCCAGACATTGCCCCTGGGCTTCCAGCATGCACAAGAGACTCTCCAGTGTCTGCAGGGCCAGCTCTAGGAAGAGTACAGGCTAACATAATATCCTCTGGGTCCACGTTCATCAACACTTGAGACTGGAAACTTCCAGACCCTCTGACGGTACAGATCTGAGCCGAGACAAACGTGAACATACAACTGGGTGGATCGCAAAATACAGTGAGAGTACGAGACGGGGAGTCACTGGCCCCCAGCCCGAGATCAGGGATGCCTGGGCAGCCCGTGAGTGCCCCGATGAGAAGCTTGCCTGGACAGTCGCCCCTTCTGCATTATGTGAACAAATCCGAACTGGCAGGGCGAATGTGTGCCAATTCAGGAGCTGTGTCAGGCAGCCATAGTGTTTTTCATCACATATGAAACACCCTAAAATTGGATTTACCATCTCATGGAACCATGGCTTTTTCCCTCAAGTCTTAAGTAGATCTTATTAAGGGGAAAAAAAAAAAAAGGTTTCTTTATGGGGGGGAGGAGGCAGGGAAAAGGAAGACGGAAAAGAGAGAGGGGTGTTAACGTTGGGGAGCCATGTAACAAGGCAGGCTCTCTCCACAGCAATGGTTGTTCTGGTTTCCTTATTTTAGATGGGGGAAGGGACAGCTGAAGAGCTATTTGCAATCTAACTTCAAAGGCTTTAGTCGGCTGGGAAGCTAAGTCATGCATAAAAGGATGGTAGAGTGGCAAGAAAATACCCCCTACAGATAAATTAGTCAGGGGACGTTCTCTGCTTCTCCCAAAGACTTTCATACAGCCAGAGTGGCTTTACCCAGGTAAAGCCCTTTTCAGACATCAGGTCCAGTGATGCAGAGTCCTGGGAACAAACCAGCCAAATCCAACAGAGGAACTAAAGAGTCACCCTGAAAAAGAGAAAGGCAGCGATAAGCATGCAATGGGCTTCTCTGTCATCATCTGCCATCTCGGCGATTATCAGATTTTATTCTAAGGTCTGTCCACGCACAAAAGATGCGGAGATTGAGGCAACATCTCCCTTCCTGAAGATGCAAGGAGTTTAGGAGAAATCACATGGTATACAGAGAACTCATTCCCCAAAAGATTCTGTGTTTTCCTCACGCCAGTGTACAGAAATGCACCCATGTTTCCAGAGAGCAGAAGGTATTTACAATGGAAGATAAAGGAAGGAACTGGCAACAATAGATCAGAGTCCATATAAGTTAAAAAAAAAAAAAAAAAAAAAAAAAAAAGGGTGCTATAACTGAGTGTGCAGAGTACAGATCCCTTCCAGTTCACCTCCAGGCAGGAACTCACATGCCATTCCCTGAGCTTACCTTCATACTTACATCTTAGGTCCAATGGAGCCACAAATTCAGATCTTGCTACCAACAAGGCGATAAGAAAGCAGATAAGCCTAGAAAACAGTCCAGCTTCCCAGCTGATATCAACCTATTGAAGACTAGGTTGTAGACATACTGTATTTAAATAAGTTCTAATCAGCAGAACTAGGCCAATCTGATATTCTTCCCCTTTTACGTACTACTACTATACCCTTGAGTATCTGAAATCACGTGGCTATGACTGTTACAGCAGCGTTTTCAGCGCTCTCTTCAGGCTTCCTGCGCTTCCAGTGTTAGTAGCAACAGCAGTTTCAGTTGCAAGACCTGGATGTCTGCAATGCAACCTGTGCAACATTGAATCTCCCCAGAAGGGAGAGCAAAAAGGAAGGAATTGAGGCCTTGAAGGACAGCAGGTAAAAGAAACAAAGAGCTTTTGCTGGATCGTTCATCAGCATTATCTTTTTCGGCTCCTGTCACTGCCATCTGCTCCCAGACCCAGGTGCCAATGGTATATCCAGAGGTAGCAGTTCAGGCACTTGCCTTCCTTCTCAAGAAGCATCCCAAATGATGAGCCTGGCTTCTCCCAACGCTCTTCAAGAACTTGAGCTATTCTTGCCCTGAATTTCCCATGTGTAGCCCTGATCTGTTCATGCAGCTAGGAAGGAAAAAGGCCCAACTCTTTTTGGCATGTGCAAGAAAACCCAGCAGCCTGTAGACCACAGCTGATGGCTGTAGCCCACAATAGCCTTTTCCAAACAAGTACGGCTTTTACTCTCCAGAAAGTGTGCAACAAGAAAAGGGAAAGCGTTAAAAGCCCTGATTTTTCTGTGAACCTTTCTCTTCCTTGAACACTTCTCCTGACATTTCATAAGCCCTCCGCTGCTGGCCTGGAAGGTCACACAGATTTAGCACTACTCTCCTACCAGGAGGTCTCTTCTATCCTAGTACCAACTATTAGAGAAGAAATAAGAAAGCATGAAAGAGGGAACCTACTGTTAATAAGGTCTTCGGGACCTTGTTACCATCTTGACTGCAGTCATGGTGGCAACACAATATGATTCCAAATAAGAAAACTTGCAGCCACCTGGTCTGGAGACAGCTACTGCCATCATCCCAAGATAGGACAATAGGACATCTGCTGTGTTTCCAAAGTTTCCATCAAAACCACTGCGGAGAAGATCGTTCAGCCAGTCCACCTGGTCTTGACTGTCTGACAAAAACCATTTAACCACTTCAGATGAAGCCCCCATGCTGCAGGCAGTGCAAGTGCTCCAGGCCTACAGTAGAGAATGACCCCAAGGAACTAGAGGCTCACGAGACAAAAACCTGACCATGGCCAGACTGCGAGCCCTTTGCAGCAGTGACCACGAACAATGACTGGCACCTTAATGAGCTTAGCAGGCTCTGCTCATTTTCTAAGTATTACAACACGAGCTAACAAGTCCTTCCCAGCAAATTGCCACAGATGCATCAAAACCCAGCTACACTGCAGGAGACACTTCACTCCAATGAGCCTATTTCAAGCAGCTGAAGAGGCTGAGTAGAGATCTTCTTCCTCAAAAGTAAGGGTGAGGCCAGCAAGAGATAGTTCCCCTTTGGTAACATTTCTCTTGTCTTACAGACCTTCTCTGGAAGCATCTGAAGTTTTTCACTGGTTTATTCCCTGCTTAGATTTTCCTTCTCTTGCTGCGCTCAGACTTAACTAAGTGCAGTCACAGAGGAGAGAATCAAGCACATCAGCTAAGGTATGTAACATACTCATTTTACATCAACAACCTCCCCCATTCTAAGACAAAGCCTAAAGTAATATCCAGAGAGAAATTCCTTCAAGTTGTCCCTCTCCAAATCCTTAGTAAGAGAAAGGCAACTTTTTCTCCAAATCACCCTTCTCAGGTGATGGAAACATAACCCTTGTGGCTGCCAACTGTTGACTGACCCCTTAACAAAAATAATCTCTGCACAGGACATGACATTTCTCGTGGCCTTCTAGAAGATACCAAACTTTTGCTATTAAACTATCCCCACTATATGCAAAATAAATTGTGTAACCGCAACTGTTCTAAATTGCCAGAGTGGAAATACCCCAGAGCTGGGCTGTATTCTCACCACCATTTGTGAGGCTATAAAATATTAAGAAAAAAACAACCTGCTCTGACCTCCCACTCCAGGTCTTTCAGTACCCAGAGAAAATAGCCCCCAAGAACACAGACAACCAAGGGAAGGTAAAAACCTGCCTTTTCCTCGCTCACGAGTTAGTCTGAAGGCTCTTTCTGTTCTGTCTTGCAGCAAAGCCATCATCAAGGTCTACCACAGATGACCGCTCAAGCAGAAGGACTGTGTGCAACAAGATTTCCTCACGCTGAAGTCTGAACATCCAACTCAGCAGGGATCACAGCTTACTTGGGGTGTCCTGCAGCCAGGCTGGGTGCTCCCTGCAGGATGCCAGCTCCTGGGGAATTTAGAAGCAACCCCAGCATCAGGTCTCCATCCCCCATCAGGGCTTTGCTGCAGCCAGGCTGCTCTTTGCCACCTTCCTGCCTGTTTCTCACTGATCTGCAAACAAACCTCAGGTTTGTAAAACTATCTGCTGTTACCACTTTTCTGATGGAATTTGGAGATACATTCCACCTGCCATTGTATTAACAAGCAAATAAATTCACTGAGAGGCCCCTGACAAAATGCATTCTCTTGCACACATCTCCACAACACAGACTCAACCAGTCAATTGCCTGTTATGTTTTACTATAATTTTAATAATTTTATGCAGTACTAAGGACTTATGTATCTTCCAAGTAATTTTTTTCCTGGACAAGAGCAAAGTGCTTGTAGCTCCATATAACAGGTGCTCACATCTATCTGCATCCCTCAAAGACACGATTTCAATTATCTGCACTGGAAAAAAAAACCCTCTCATCCGCATCTGCTGACCAAAATGCCACATTTGGCAACCACGTAGCAACAAGGACTGGATTGGAAAACTCTGCCCAGAGCTGTGCGCCAGCATGAAACCAGCTCCTGCTTCCACCAAGTAACACTGCTATTGCCTGAGATAAATATATTTTGTTTTGCCTGGGACACTCGAGACACCAGAAATAACAAGCTGCCTTGGGAGAAGGGAAACCTGGAAAGAAGCCGCCTACTTCAGCAATCCCTCCTCCCCAGGCTCCAGAGGGAACGTTTCTCCAACATGTGCAATGCATGTTAATCCTGCACAGTGGGAGAGGACACACCACTTGGACATCAGCACAAAATTATACCGCTCACTGTGAAACACGGCTCTTTTGGGGGAAACAATGGATATAAGAAAGCATCTCTCACTCCACACCATCCATGAAAGCAGCAGACATCCGACTCCTTGACCCGGCCAGCAAAGGGCTTTTTCAAACCCAGGAAAGACAAAACCCAGTGCTTCCTTCATGTCCCCCAACACACACCATCCTCAGCCCTCTTCTTCCTAAGGCTCCATGATGTTGCACTCCTTGACACAGGGAATTTAGGCGGCGCTGAGCCTGAGGACATCCCACCTTGAATGCCTGAGGATGCAGGCAAGGAGGAAAGATGGGAAGGACTGGATCCTGGTGAAACCATCATTGCTTCTCCTCTTCCTCCACTCCTCACCATTCTCTGAAGCTTTTTCCTAACAATCTCCCTGGCTTACTGCCTGATATGGAGAAAGAGATGCTGGTCAAAGGTGTGTGATAAATTGCACTTAGTACAAAGTTATCAACCCCACGCAAACACGTACTCCACAACTCACACAAGGTCAGAATAGCCAACAAATCCAAGTGCCACTAAAAAGCACCTAAGCCAAAACACCCAAGTCCAAACGAGTGAAAACTGCAAGTTCTGCCACAGCTGTCTGACCCTTTTTGCAACCAAACCTCCAAACCATAAGAACTGCTGCCAGCTTTGAGTTCAAGCAGCAGTTTCGCTTCCTCGCAGTGCCGTGCCTGCGCGGCGCTCACAGTGCCCTCTATGCAAAGAGCGATTGCAGAAACCCAAGCCACGAACAACTTCCTTTACTCAAACTGCTCCCGAAGCAACGTTTCTGCAACGCCTGGAGGAGTGAATCTACTCCAACCTGGGGAGAAATCAGAAACCTCAATTTGTTCTCTTGATATTTTATATGCCCCTTGACCTCATCAGGACTGTCTGCACCACTGGAACCGTGTGGAAGCAGCCACTGGCTTTACTGTAGCACTAAGAAAATGAAAAACATTTTAAAAGACTTACTTTTAAAAAAAATTATTTTCTTCCCTTTTTTTTTTAATACTCTGGTTTTGGAGCTGAAAAATCTGAGCAATTTTTTAGTCGTGATGAATGGGCATTTCCAAAAGCAAGCACTGCACTTTCAGACTAAATCCTGAGACAGCAGTAACACGCCTGGGTCAAAGGAGCCCCCGTGGGCAGGTACATGATGCACTTTGTTAACGAACTCATGGGTTTCGTTCTGAGTTTTGCCACATCTTCACTTGGTACAAACAAGTACCCCGAACTGAAAATTAGAATTAATAGAAGGGGGGTGGCAATGTCATGGGACTGAAAACTGATGCATATAGGAAAAAAAACCACCCAAACCCCACGTTTTTCTGATGAACTGTATCTATTTAGAGGACTCCGGGAAAGGCAACAGCCAGCAGAAATTTGAATACGCGCTCGTCTGTTCACTGCTCTGTGTCAGACAGACACATATAGAACACGGCGGCTGCTCCATCTTCTTCAAAATCAGACCCAGAAATTAGTGCTGTTCTGGCGGCTGCCAGCACAATATGTTAACAGCAATTATTTACTCAATATTTCTCCTGATTACCTAACACACTGGCACGTTTTCTCAGTGTCACTGCACGCTGCAACACACGCTGCCATCCAGTAACTTGTCAGCATTCCCTTGGTCACTTTTCACATCCATCAGATGTGAAATGCAACTAGAATGATAATGGGATGGAGAAAGTGAGGGAAATGTGGTACTTCAATGGGAGGTTTCAAAGCCTGCATTTATGACATCTGAACATTCAGTATCATCACTGCTAAAACCTGAGTGTTGAGAATAGGAAGAACTCTGTAAGCAGCAAAAAAGATGATGCCAGGGGCTGCCTAACTGTAAATTGTCTGCGGGACTCAGACTTGCAAATATGACTCCGCCGTTATCTATATGCTATGGTTAAACATTGCAGTTTGGATCTAAGTTTCCAGAGCAGCAGAGCTTACATAAACCCGTAAGGAGCACTCTGCCTACGAACAAGCACTTCAGTTATACTTACCCTGTCCACCAGGAACTGAAAATTTACAGAAAGTCACTGGTGGCAAAAGAGAATGAACTGAGGCAGCGGCAAGAATATAATCAGCAACAGTGATTTATAAAAAGGGGTGGCAATGTCATTTCTATTAGGTATGCAAAATGCAAAAGCCTCAAATTCTTGGCCTCGTATGAGAGAGTGAAAGAACCACTCAGCCTCCCAACCACAGCATGCTTTCTATTTTTCAGTTACACTCCAGAGCATTTCACCATTTCTAGCTCTGCTATCAACAAGAGACATGTTCTCTCTCATTCTACTGAAGTTGTTACATTATCCAAAAAACCCAAGCCATAAACATTCCAGTATTCCTCCATTGAGTTTTTTCCCCCTTTCATGAGCATGCACGTCCGAAGGGGTGCATCACCAGAACATCAGGTGAATCCCATGCAATTCTGCTCTAAAAAAGTGACTGTGAAAACTGATACTGGGCTTGCTTGTTACTTCTCACTGCTTCCTGTATTGAACCCCTTTGGCCTGCCAAGCCTTCTGCATTGCTAACCACCAGTTTTGAAAACACTCCAAGAATCAGACTGGAGACAAATACAAAAAGTCAGAAGCCAAATACAACTTCACAAACATGAAGAGGCTTCTTTACTTCGTATAAATTTTTGTAGGAGCAGCAGGTCGTCTGTCACATGGTAAATTAATGGGATGTACAAGGAAGCAGTCCCTGCCTGTGGTCTTCCAATATCAGCTCTGAAAAAAACCCGTAAGATAGTAATATCCTGCATGACCCTGCTTCGGGAGCCAGGACATCCTCACCTTGGCCAGGTTATACAGGAACTGACCCTCAGCATCCCCAGGAAGATGCAGAGCTGCAGTTCTGCCCCAGCGTGCTCCCTCTTCTCAACCTGGAGGCTGCACAGATCTCTGAGGTGTCAGAAGGGTCCCATGTAGTGTCAGATTTAAATCACCTTTTGAGGGTTTTGTGTGCTGCCTTTCTTTTCTGAGCAAGCCTAAACTCTGCAAGATCCCCAGAGTCCCTGTGGCTTCTCACTGCTGTTGTGCTTGGGTCAGGGAGGACAGAGCTGAACCCACAGTTTAAGCAGCTCACTCTCATTTTAATTTCACAGGTGTGGTGTAACTCACGGTTACACGGCTGGTGTAACCCACATGTAAAACCACAGCAGTCATCCAAATCTTTGCTGTCTGGGCATTGGCTGGCTGCATTTCTGGAAATTCACGGTCATAACATATACCTATTTTTTTGAGTTTCCATTAGGAACCGGCTCTGTCAGGCATGATCGCATTTGCAAGAGCTCGGGAGGCAGGAAAATTTGAAAAAGTGTTTATGAAACTGGGCATAAATCACAGCTCTCAGGTTATTCTCCCCTCATCAATTAAAAATATACATTCAGAGCAACCATTCCCCACATCTACTCCCCCCAGAAATGCTGAAATCCCACTCTAGCTGTAAATTGGATCCCAGGCGTACCCATATATATTATACATACATAACAGCTACTTACGGGTATAAGGGCTCTTGCACAGTTACTGTGGAAACCAAGGTATCAAATTTCCTGGCTCTTAAGACTCTACCTTCTCAACCCTAATGTGCATTTACCTTGCATAAATCACTCCTGTGCTCTCCAGCCCAGAAACATCCCTCAGTAGGCGTGTTTGGGTTCATCTTTAGGATGTTCCATCTAACCTGCTGTCAGCACCCCAGACACACAGGGCTGTCTCCGACCGTACACAAGCCACGGATGGGAGCAGGGTACAGGAGGAGAGAACATCCTTCTGCAGGCACAGACACACTCCTGCACAACACAGCTCCAAGGGGTGACTACTGCAGGTGCTGCTGCTTCCCCAGAGCTCCTCTCACTGCCTGGACAGCATCCGGGCACTGCTTTCTCTCACGGGTGCTTGTGCAACTAAATGTTGAACTTGGCTCTGCAGGAAAGGGGAGTCTGGAGAGGGATGCAGTAGCATGGAGCAGCACAAGACACAATGAAGTGTCTTGAGGAGAATGTCTTCACATCCTGCTAAGGTTCCAGATGGACAATGTGACGCTTCAACATAAATTCCTTCCAGTTTTGGCCACAACAACACAAGAACCCAAAGATACTTCAATGTGAAGTGCAAATTCAGCCCAGATGTAACCTCAGGGACTTCAGAAAAGCTCAGTAGGGCTGAGCCTGACCCACCTCATCTGTGTGTAAGCACAGCCCAAAAATTCTCTCCGAGGTACCTGCAAGAGGATCCGCTGCACGCACACAGCTTGTCACGGGGAGGCTGAAGCTGTCCTGCAAGGGGCACCTCAGCAGCCAGCACAGCATTAAAAACATTCACACAGCCAAGTGAGATGCTGAGGGGTGCTGGGGACAGTGGCTCTCGTGGTCTCTAGGGCTGCTCTGCACTGCATGACTTCCAGTTTGCTCCCCAAACCATTTGCTAAAATGCACAGCAAGCAGCAGAACTGCTGTGACCTCAGTCATGTTTCAGCATCTTTATTATTCTGATTCTCTTCGGCATATTTAAGGCACCCTTCCCACTGCAGTAACTAGGTGCTTAGCCAAACTATCAGAAGACAGGAGTCTGTCAATCCCACACTTAGAAAGTACTTTTGTACTTATAAATCTGGAAAAATACCACTGTTGATCATATAGTCTTCCTACCACACACTGGCTATGCACACAAACGAATACGTTCTCGTAAGCTCACACATGACAGGCATCATCAATATACAACAAAGTGACGTGTTACAATCCTGTCGTTGTCCCCCAGCACACACAGGCAGGGCCTCTTCCTCTAATAAGCCAAGCAAAACCTAGACCTGGCTCAAATAGGATGTCAAAACATCAAACTGTACTTACTTAACCTTTGCACTTCTGAAACAGCAAAGATTCTGTGAAAAAATAAATTACTGTAATTCTTTCTTTGTTATCTCTCAAGATCATAGGAAGGAAAGTTTGTTTCCTACATTGTTACCCTCAAAAATGTTCCTAAAACAACAATGCCGCAAGGCTTTCTTTCCTTGCCACCTTGCCCTTTCTGCCCTGTCTTCCTGGCTGGCAGATTGTGCTGTTTGTAAAGGATCCCTCTTCTCCTGTACTGCTCGCATCCTGCTCCATTCCACCTCTCAGCACTTGTCCCTTGGCTAAACTTAGCAGGACTTTCTCTGCAGACCCTAATGCCCGCTCCGAGATCAGTCGGGGTTAGGTGTTGCAGCCAGATGCACAGCCCTTCCTCCCCTGCACCCTGCCAAGCGTTGGGTTACGAGTATCGCACCAGATCTCCAAATCAAACTCTGGGGTCTGGCACGATGAATCAGAGCAATGGCCGGGGCTTGGCTGTACCTCCTTGCTTAGGGCAGTCTGGGCTGGTTAACCCGCCAGATGGTTTGACAAGTGCTTCACCTATAGAACAAATGTTACCGTATTTGACAAAAATCGTGCTTGTTTTGATGGGAAACAGGAGTAGGGCCTTGAAAAGCACCTACTGTGTCAGGAAAAACTTTCCTGCAACTTTGCTGGCATTCTTATGAATCCTGAGATTTTTCCCAGCTAGAGCATCCGCCCAAAGAGAGCTGGCCTGGGGCTGCTCCAACCCTTGAAGGGCCAAACATGAAGTAAGTAACAAGTTCAAACTCTCTGCTTTTTATTGCTTCCTTATGATACTTAATGAGCTACGCTAATATATCATTTCTGTTCTGCTCCCCACGCCACACAGTCACTAGAAATATTCGGGTCTGCCTTCCCTCCGTTTTGCTGGAGGATCCTCTGAAGGACTGAAAGTTGAATAGTGGTATCACAATAGGCTGAAGCCAGAGGTTCAGCTTTCCAGCCCTCAGACAGACTCAATGCCCCTCTCTAACTCAGTTGGAAAGCTACAGCTCAAATTTCAGCCTATGTTAAGTCACTGTTCAGCTCCACTCCTTCAGCAAAAGAGAGGGAAGCCAGGAGAGCCTTTTTCTAAAGCAAAAAATTCGGGGAGGGGGGGGGAAAGGGCAGGAGAAGGAAGCAGAAACACATGGAGATCGGGTTTTGTGCATCAGAACGAGCAATGAAAGGGGCTGGCCTTGTACTTAGTGTTGAATCCAGGAGCTGGGCAGTGGCAAGCAATCATTTCTGCTGATGAGACTTACAG
>JANHFX010009755.1:0-10291 GCA_027560015.1 Chloroceryle amazona | reverse complement strand
GGGGAGGGGTGGGGGGGAGGGAGACGAGACAATTAAGGCAGCAATGACCTGCATGGAGACCCTGCTACCACCTTTCTGACTTCTGCAGAGGATCGAGGCATTTATATCATTCTGTATCACAGAACCATCGACATGAACTTCTGACACCAGCATCTCATTAAGGGGAGACAAAGACTTAACATGAGCTTCAACGTCAGCACGCTGCTGCCCCATATTACAACCTACAGATGCAACATCCCCGCCAGTCCCCCAAAGCTGATCTCTGCTACAGAACAGTGTCTGACCCCACATACCAAGCTGGCATTCATCCATCTTCCTAAACACGCTCAGAATTGGCTGCAACCCTCTTACAGGAGATTCTGAACAGCAGATACGAGCCCAGAATGGCAAGGAGATGAGGGATGCCTTCCTCATTTTTTGAGATGAACTAAGAGTATCCCCTCGTATGCCTGCCAGACCGAGCTCAAGGAATCAAAACTCCACTCCTAATTAATACATCATCAAGTCCCACCAGCCAGGGACTTGCCTCCCAAGAGGGGAGCCTGGGCCAGCCTAGATGATGAATGAGACCTCAAGCAGCTGAATCGTTTCAAAGGCTGAACCAGCAGCAGCAAGGACAAGCAGGTCTGGAAAGGCATGTAGGAAAAACAAAATATGCAGTACAATATTTATTTTTTTTTCTACTTAGCACCGAGACCTGCACTATGTTACTGCTGCAGCACTTCTCCTCCAGTTAAGCGCTCTGCAAAGCCTATAGCTACAGGAGCAGCTCCTCCTCTCCTGAAATGCAGCTGCTTCTCGGGTAGAAAACCTCACAACTGCAGACCACTGGAGGGAAATTCATTCTGCCAACTTGACCCCAGCAAACTTTCAAGAGTAAATTAAATTGATCTACCGCACTCGGGACATTTACACAAGACCTGTCCTCCAGGATGGTTGAGGTCCCCTTACTGCAGAGCTCCTGCACACCAGGGAGAGCAGTTTCATTTGCTTGCATGACTACTACACACGCCGAGCTGCCTGGCATTTACAAAGATCTGTATTTTGACCATTCCTTGACACAGCAGAATAGGACCGACATGTCCACTGCAGCGATACTCACATTTGTTTCAGCAGACCTCCCAAACAGACATGCCATGCAACGTAATTTCTCTGTCTGCTGGCACTATTCCACACCGTTCAGCTCTCGCTGTCCCTTCAGCCACAAATACCCCAGCAGAGGCAGCAAGCTTCGCTCTATTATTGAAAGATTCAGTGGAGCACATCCCCCACAAGCCAACTACTTCCCCCCCCTTTCAACTGAGCAAAGCGAGTATTAAACCCCAGCAACTGTCTCCCGTTCAAAGCAGATGGCATAAATAGCTGGAGAGCTATCAAACAAAGTATACATTCAATACTTCGGCGTTACATGAAAGCCCCGTTAAGCAAGTGTGTGCATTCACACACGCACCCACACTCAGGGACCAAAGCAATGGCAGAAAAGCGCTCGATTAACTCCTCTGGTGGCTTAAGTGTCTGTCGACGCTCAGGACATTCACAAAGCATGAGCACTGGCCAAACTTGCGTGGCTTGTGCAGTCCTTGAGCTCTCCAGAAGCTATAAATTGCAGCGGGCTGCTATTAGAAGCAAGGAAAGCTGGAGACTGGCAAGTTGATTAAGACCATCGCTTTGTGTCACCTCTAACTCATTTCCAGCTGCCTTAAGTAAAAGAAAAAGCCACCAGAAACCCTACACTCGAACGACAGTGAAAGAAAAGAGCGAGTCCCCGCTCTCTCCAGCTCTGGGGACATGCACAGAGCTTCATAACTTGGTTCCAGCTCACTTACCTCGTCCATTTTTTCTGATGTTGGAGTCTGGTCACCAGGCACCATTTCTTTAGCCTCCAGGGTCTCAATTTTGGAGGTCCTGCTCAGCTGATCAATAGGAGTCATGCTGGCCTCTGACGTCCCCCGGGAATTCTGACTCAGGGAAGCCGTCCCAGGGATGGGCTCATCATCGTCAGAGTCAGGTAACGGCGTCGGGCTAATGTCCTCCAAGCCTGTGCTGGAAGGGCGTGAGGAAGGCGTCTGACCTCTGAAACCAGGCTGAGAGTTCGAACCGTACATTGGGATGGGAGAGAGCTGGGAAGAAGAGGAGGAAATAGGGCTACCTTCCATTCGGATCTCATTATCCGAGTCATGCTCATTAAGAAAGGGTAACTTTGTTCTCTGCTCTTTTAAGAGCATCTCAATCCTCGAGTCTAAACTGTTATGCTGCATTTCTGACTCCATGGTGGGGGTGCCAGGGGTCTCGCTTCTCTCTGGAGTCTGAGAGAAGGATGCTGTGCTCGGTTCAGGAACAGAGTTTGAATCGGGCAAGGGTGGAGGCTCCTCCTGTTTCTCCTTCACCGGGACAAAATCGATGTTAGTGGCAGTGCTGCTTTCCACAACCATCTCAGTGGGAGGTGGTGCAGGTCGTCGGTACTCTGCTTCCCTGGAAGTTTGGGGAAACTGCTGCTCCTCAGACTGGGGGAATACGGCTGGTGCTTGGTAGGGAGAGAAGGCAGATTTGTAGCTCGAAGAACTAGAGTGGCTCAGGGGAGGAGTGTGAGAGAACTGAACGGGCTCCTGCTGATGGGATTTATATGTACTAAACTGATGCTCCGTCCCTCGGAAAACACCCGCCGAGTTATGAACATAGTGATGTCCTGGTCGACGGTTGTAGGCATCTGTAAATTTTGTTTCATGCCTCCTGGGTTTGTACCCACTGTCCTGCCCAAAATGGTACACGGGAGTTGTCTGACGGCTAGAATAGGTGGAATCCTGGGAAAAAGGTGTCCCTAAGCGTGGGGTGTGAGGCGTTCCCTGGGACTGTGGGGTGAATTGGCTGTACGAGTTTGGGGTGTCCTGCCGACAGCTGGAATAGGCTGTGTCATGGGAGAACGGTGTGCTACTGTTTGGGGTAACAGATGATCCCGCAGAAGAAAGGTTACTGTCTTTCAGGCGCTTCAGGGAATCCGTCAACTATAAAAACAGAAGAAAGAAAAGCACCTAAACACACACTTTGAAAAAGACATTTACCTAATCCATTTGGTTTTCAGAGGAGTTGAGTACCCAGGTGTTTGCAGTGATTTCCATGGGAAAAAAAAAAGGTTACAGCATCCCTGAAAACACAAACCATTATCCATTATTAACAGTTCCCTTTGATTTAAAAGAAAAAGGCAAGCAAAGAGGAACTTGTCTGAAGAGAAGGAAGAAGAAAGCAGATACCAACAGCAGTCCTTATAAGCTATACCCAAGAGTATCAGGTGAACAGGAGACTTGCACAATACTTTTAGCTAAAATAAAAGAGTTTCAATTTCTATCATCTATGTAAAGCTTGTCTGAACTGCAAATAGGAAAGATCATTATGCACATTCTGAGATATGAAATTATCAATTTATCTTTTGTCATGAACAAATCAAAACATACAAATCATCAAAGTGCCAGCCTGCCACCAAACCTGGGCAGCAGGGCTTTGTGCTGGTCCAGCTGAAGAGCTGCCCCACCACGCTCTCTCCCAAACATTCACCTGTAACAAGGGAGGAGGCTACAGGTATAAAGGGCACAAAAAGTTCTCAGCTACCAGAAACACCTTTTTCAATCCCTTCTCGAAGACAAATGCTCAGGTAGAGCACTACTGATTAGAGCATTTGGAACAGAAACCCTACAAACCTACAGAGCAGACAAGTAATTGCTCTGCAGCTCACTTCCCAGGCACATTCAGGGGGTTTCTAGGAGCAGCCCTGCTCCAACTCAGACTCTGCTGAGTCATAACAGTGCCACGCTACTCATCAGTGCCAGAATCAATTTTCCATAATGCAAAGCAAGAGCTCAGTGAGAATCCTCCTGATAGCAAAGAGAGGCAGGACTGAGCTCCAGGCTCCCCAGAAGCACACCAGGACAGCAAACTGGTGAGCCTACAGGCTGGCTGCTCCTCTCCCAAGCACAGGTAGGTAGAGAGACGTTTAAAATGACCTGCTTGGAACATGCCAGCACCATCAAAACCCAGCTGAGCTCTCACCTGCCTGCTATGCTCACACACCTCTCACCCACTCAACAGTGTGGATGTGCTCTTGCTGTGACCCCCTAAAGACCAGGGCCACAGGGACATCAGAAAAATTTCCTCCTCAACTGTCCTAAAACCCACAGAAAGAGTCAGGAACCAACCATGCATTTCCTACTAAAATCCACATCTCTGCACCTCTGGTGTAGAAGTGATGTGGACTGTTTTTCAGGGGGATTTGGATATGGCCTGGAGGCAGGGATTGCGGTTCACAGAACTGCCAGGTCTCTGCTGCTCTGCATGAGGGGGAAAGTAAATGTCAGGACTACTTCACTAAACTGCAACAGCAAAAAGGTTTGTTGACAAATTCTAGTGACAAGAGCATGATGCAAACAGTTGAAGTTACACACAAAGCAATAATTTTGGTGGTAATTGGGGGAAAAGAAAAATCAATTCAGGATAATAATATAATACATGAACACAGTAGCTAGAGAAACAATCATAAAGATAAGTACAGCAGGGACTACTTTGGAGGGTAGCATCAATTAAGTTAAGCCTGAAAAAGGAGTAAGAACACATCTGTCCATTTTTATTTGAGATGTGTAACCAGCAGAAATGAAAAGCCAGGCCCTACTCATAGCAGGACTCCCAGCAAAACCATTAGATGCCTCCCTCCTGCCTTTAAAAACACCTTGCTGGGAGGTAAGGAAGAATCAGCCTCTTTATGATTTTGTTAAAAGGATACTGAGTTTTTGTCTAGTTGCTGTTAGGGTGGCTGGTGGGAGAAGAGGAGAATTTTATTTTTGTAGATCAATGGTCTTTTAATGTTCAGCATACAGCTCTTACCTGTCCTGAAAACATCTGGTAACAGAATTAATGAAATTATGGCATTTCAAGAAGTCGTAAGAGTGAAGAGAACTAAAGAGAAGGCGGGGGGGGGGAAATCTCTGCCAAATCTCTTTCATATTTGATACCTGAAAGTGGATTCCCAAGACACAATGAGGAGCCAAAGCACATTTATACAAGCCAAGGGGGGCAACCTCTTGTCCTCTCTTCCCCCTTGTCCTCTCCCACCCCAGTGGGGTTCTCAGGGGAGCAGATAACTATGCAAAGCCACTTAGAGAATCGTACCCTAAGTATCATGGGACCCCTGGAAGCCCTCAGGAATTCTGTTCACTACTTTTATTAACAACTTCTTCCAGTGACTAATTAAGATTCTGGAAAATTGATGTCACTGCTCAAGACCAGACACCTTCCATCTTCTAGCCTTTAAGCAAGGCTGAAGAAGGTACGCGCTAAGGATTACATTCTGCAGACGCTAGGCCAAATGTACTGTTGTAAATCATTCCCCTGACTTCAAGGGAATAATCTCATCTCAGGGACAGATCTGATCCAGTCCTCTTAACTGCAGGAATTTCTAATGTTAATAGGGCACATACTGACAGTTCTGTAGGTATTTTTCATTCCGAAAGACAAAAAGCACTTACCACGCTATGCAGACACCGGCATACAGATTAGCCACGTGCGTTGCGCTCGCGGAGAGTTACGTTTGCTATGGCAATTATGAGCAAGTTACATTTAAATGTGAATTATCCACTGAAACTATGGCAAGATGCAAGAAAAAAAAATAAAAAGAAAACACAAAAAAAAATCCAAAAAGAAGCTAAATTAAAAGTGTTAAAACACTAACGTTCATGATGTGCTTGTTTGGATTTTTCTAGAAAGCTATTCTTAAAAAAAAGCCAAGCAAACGTACCTGGAGATTTTCATTCACAGTTGGCGATACGTCCTGTTCAGTGCCCACAGGAAGGGTCTGAGGAGTGTAAAGACCGTTAACGAGCAGCTCATAGAATCGCATGCGGGTTTCACCTGCACAGACCACAGTGGAAGGGTTTATTAAACAGAAATAACACAGCCTGTGTCAAAATACATATCCTTGACACCCCCGCAACCCTATCGCAACTCCCAGCCTGCTGCACCCGTGCCACAGAGGAGCAGGTTGTCACCTCAGAGGCTTACAGGCATCGATCTGCTGGGCAAAGGAAGTCAGACACCCCATCTCCAGCCAAAAAAAGGGGGGTTCTAAATCCTTTTTCCTCTTCTCAGCCTGCTTAGCAGCTCTGCTCTTTACCATGCTTTCTGGAGAGAAGCAGTTTCGCTCCTCTCCAAAGTGCCAAGCAAATAGCCTGCAGATTTGAGAAGTGAAACTCTCACCCAAGGGACAAGGCTCTGCCAACACCCAGAGCCACTTCAGAAAGCTCTCCCAACACACCTTGCTAGTAGAAACTGGCTGTTATTAGTGCAAACCCGATGCATGGGAATGTCGAGGACAAAACTGTTAACGCTTCTACAAAAAGACACCAAGTAATCCCTTCCCCCCGCAGTTTAAGGTGTGCTCAGTGGCATCTTTTGAAGAATAAAAGCCAGAGAAGCAAACTGTCCCATATATTCTTACTGAGCCTGAGCCTTTTCATGCTTAAATTCCGCAAAGACCCAGTTTCTTAACATTGGAGTTTTATTGCTACAAAACCCCAATCCTAGTTATTTTGCAGTCTGCAAGAATTCTGCCATCACCTTCAAAGGTAACAGAATCAGACACTGAAACTGTCTGAATTTTGCTCTGAAAAATAAAGAATACATAGAAAAATGGTCAGACCCAGCACCTGAGCCCAGGTGAACTGGCACTGAATTCAGGCAAGATGTCCCTTGAAACAGGACTGCTTTCAAGAGGAAGTCGTGCAGGATCCAACCCCAAACTCCCTGTGAATCCCCCCATGCCATCCGAAAGCAAAGCATCCCTTAGCATGATTCTGCATCCTGGAAAAGACTCATTTATCTTGAATAAACGCTGCAGATCTGGTTATCAAATCTCATTTCATACAGTTGTGAGCCACATCCTCAATTATGTAAACAGTTTTAGTTCAGCTAAAGTCATGACAAAACAGATCACTACAAGAGCTTGAAGAGATGCTTGAAATACTACGCTTGAAATATTGACATACCCTGCCCCCCATTAAGACTACAATGCCACTTTAAAACTTGGTTCTAAATAAATACAAAGTAATTGTTAGAAAGTATTGCAATTCTTCTTGGATCCCCAGGATTCTGCAGTAATAGTTACAATTTCATTTTCAGAGAGGTTTATGAATGTGAAATGATTCATATGTATCTCTCCAAGGACAGGCATTCGTTCTGTAGGTGGGTAAACTGAGGCAGAGAAGTTGCTTTAAATTAGCCTGACTTAGATGAGGAGATTGGAATTATTAGTTCTAGATTCCCAGGCCTTTGCTCTGGCCAGACAGATAAATAACAATTCCGCTCCTAATATTTATTTTCCTAGACAATGAAAATCAAGTTTTTAAACAACCTTGCATTCTCTTGGAAAGCTGAATACTAGAAAGAAATGTTGGTGACTGTACATAATACATATGCATTTGAAGAATGTCCTAACCTGGCAGTGCTACCTGAGGAATATTAACTTGATTCAGACAGTTCATAGCACACTCCCAGTCTGTTTTAGAATGAAGAGATTCAACACTGGGGAAAAACTGTGGGAAAGGATACAGGTGGCAAACAAAACAAAACCGCAATTTGGAAGAAGACTTCAAATGTTTTCTCCCATGAAACAGAAGCATAGAAACTCCTCGGTACGCTCATGTCCAGCTACATTTCTTGAACAGCTGTCTGACTGAGACTTTGTGAAGTAGTTTATAAACGGAGGAGAACAAGTAGGAATGGAGCACAATCGGTTTGTTTAAAGTGCCTCTCGTTAAGACATCTGCACTTATGAGCCTGTTTTGGCTTGCATTATTAAATCAACAAACAGTTAACTTGTTCTTAAATGGAATTTTTGCCTTCAAATGTTAAAGCAAGCGGGGGAAGGAGCCTGTCTGTAAAAAAATTAAGATACTAGAATGTCCAAGTGTACATAAGTAAGGTCAAGCTTAGCTCACAAATGAAAATATTATACTACTACTGCGATTTGTGTTTTCTAACGGTGATCAGTAATGTCAATAAACATCCTACTACACCCTGTTACCACATGTGGCACACCAACTGCTGTACAGTTGTGAACTAAATTGTTGAAAGCTTTTAATACAGAACAAAAATATCATTGTTTTGAAGAAAACAGTGTTAACAATGTCCTTATCCCAAGAAAGAGAGAGGCCAGTCAGTTCTTAGCTAGAAAGGCCATGTCTGCGATGAAGAAGTACAAGTGGCAACTGATCTACACCTCCTCAGCTTTACACATTTCCTAAAATTCAGGCACATTTTAGCAAAGCCCTTCACTAACAGGCTTGGAGGAAAGAGAGAAGAGAACGCGATGAAATAAAATGCTTTAGTACTTCCAGAAATTTTATTGGGCTCCCGAGAGCTCGGGGTTGGGGCAGAGAGTTGGTTCCCTCCAGGACTGGGAGCTGCTGTCGCTTTAAGAGACAGTCTCACACTTACACACTCGCACACACACTGACAAGTGCTGCGTGAGCACTCTTTTGCTGCCAGCCTCGAGTTTGCTGCTAAGTATCAATGAAATGCCAGGCACGCAGCGGACAGCACCCAACCCCGCGGCCGCTGCTACGATTCGGAGATTTGGGTCCCAGGAAGCCTCAAGGTTTGCCCCAAAATCCCAAGTTTGTAAAAGCCAGGTGCCGCCGAGCGCGGCAGCCCCTGGAGGTGGCCGAGCGGGGCCAGCCTGGGACACGGAGATGGGGAGCACGGGAGGCCTCAGAGAGCAGGGGTTGGGCAGGGTAGAGGCAGGGGATGGGCAGGATGGCAGCATTTTGCAAATTACAGGGCTGTCTCCTAGCAACAGACAACACATTTGGTTCCACGTGACTTGCAAAGGCCCCAGAAACCAGACCCGCTCCTGGGGACAGGAGCACTCCGTTCGTATTTTTAATCGCCGAGCCCTCACGGTCTGCAAGAGCCTCTCGTTTTAGGACAGGGACGGGCAGGGGCACTGCCAACCACGAACGCGTGCGGCCAAATCATGACCCCCTCCTCACCTTTTGTATCCAGCTCCACGTGGATGATGTTGCCCATGACAGAGGTGTTATGAAGGTGCTGGACAGCCTCCCGGGCACCCTTGACAGTGGCAAAGATCACTTTGGCGATGCCCAGGTGCTTCTTGTTCTTGGGGTTGTAGAGAATCTCCACCTCTTCCACTTCACCGTATTTCTTGCACATGTCGGTCAAAAAGTTTTCGCGGATGTTGTCGTTCAGCTTGGCAAAGGTGACCTGCTTGGGAGGCACTGGCCCCACGTAAAATTCATCAATCTGGAAAGGGGCACAAGGTGGGGGCGATAAAAATAATCACCATCCTTAACGAGGACGGGGGAGGGCATAAAGATGGCACAGGAGGGAGAGGGTTAAAGCATCCTACAAACTTTGGGGAAAGAAAACTGTCTCCCAGGCTCTGGGATGAGCCCCGGAGCTGAGCAGAGCAGCTGCCGCTGTTCATTGAAACCAGCTCTTTTCTGGGTTACAACCATGTACTTTGAGCAGTCCTGTCAGCCCCCCTCTGCTGACTCCCACCCTAGGAAGCCCCCAAGACACAGCTCCAAAGCCTTCAAGTGAGCTCGTCAGACAGCTGCATTGATTTCTCGTTATCTTTATAGAAGAGGATATTGTTAAACAGTTTGCCAAATAATAATGTTAATAGGAATATGACTGTCATTTAAACGGTCCATTAAACTATTTGGAACCGAAGCTTCTCTCCCAGATAAACCAGAAAGCAGAGTTAAATCCAAAAGTCTGAGCAGTACCTTGAATTTGGGGACAGACAGCTCCAACTCCTTAGTTTTGGTCCATATTCGCCCTATTCTGGGATCCCTGACACAATCCACAGGAGCAATTCCCGAGTTCTGGGAGGAGGAGGAGGAGAGAAAGCACAAAACCAGCAATAACAGGGCTCGAAATTCAAGACACAAATAAAAGAAAAAATAACCCCCAAGGAAACAGGGTCTGTCTCAAGGGAAGGGGAAAGCGCACACACACACACATACACACACGTGTCAAATTGCAATACTGCTGGGAAATGGACACAGATTGGAAACACAGAAATAAAGCCGCAGGTTTGGGCTCCTGACAGTTGAATACATAGTGTCAGGTGGCAGTAACTTTGGTGGCTGCGTGTGTGTGCGTGTCCCCCAGACCCCCCTCCCACACACATGTGCTACACGGAGGGGGTTACCACGACCCAGCGGCACCCCCACCCCTCAAAACGCCGGTACAACGGAGGCGGAGGGGACACAGACACACACATAAC
>JANHFX010009754.1:0-26028 GCA_027560015.1 Chloroceryle amazona | reverse complement strand
CCCGGGGCGGCTCTCTCCGTCCCGTTGTCGGCCGGGGTCTCGTGTCCCTGCCCCGTTCCGCAGGCGCTCGAACCACCTGTCGGGAGTCGCCCGGCTCCGCTTTGGCGCGGGTCTTGATAAAAGGTTCCCTTTCCTGGTGCGCGGCTCTCGGTTCTGCTGTTAACTCTCCCGCGGAGTTCCTGGGGTAGACCTGGCGCGGTACCAGCGGCTAAATGGGGGTCCTGCGCAGCTCGAGAGTCCCTGACCCCCTCCCTCTCCTCCGTCCTCAGCGCAGCCCGTCCCCGCTGCGCAGAACGCTCGGGGTCTGGTTTAAATTTTAATACAGTTGGTAAAGGACTATTTCCTGAAGTGACCTGGAATAAATTATTCAGAAGGAGCCGCAGAAGAATAGAGGCGCTCGAACACGAGCCTGTAAACGTGTGGGGAAGTGCGAGGAATGTGGAGTGGCGTTAGCAGTGCGGGAGCGCAGGTTTCAGGGCATCTTCCCCTTGTTGTGTTTTGTGTCCTTCTGTGAGAGACCGAGATTCCAAATGTGCCACTTAACTGCCCGTTTGACCCTCCCGGCCGCAGGTGCTGCCTTTGTAAAGAGAATTCTGCCAAAACAGGCCCGGTTGTCTTAATGTACCTGTGGCCTTACCGGAGAGAACGTGGGAAATGGAACAAAAACACAGCGGGGGAGAAAATGCACAACAGGGCCCGCAGCTTGCAGTGCTGGAATGCTTGGGCGTCGACCCCGGGCTTACTTTCTGAACAATTCAATCAGATTTTGTTTTCTCGACGTTTTGCTGCCCTTCCATGTAAGGTGCGTGTCGGTGAGCGACCTCTTACCTCTGCCAAGGGAGGCTCCTCGAGAACGCCCCGCTCCTGTTCCCATGGCACAGCCGGCTGGGTTCTGTGGAAGGCAATTTAAACCGCGCAGCGGGGCTTCAGGTGATCTCCTTTTGGCTCGGGATTAGTCATGAAATGAAGTTTATGCTGGAGCATTACGTGGCTGATTGGGGATTCTTTTTTTTAACGTGGAAAGTAACTCTGCAGGCGGCGTTGCTGTTGCAGTTGGAAGGGGCGCAGGATGCGTTTCATAGGCTGCCTCGAGTCCGAAGCTGGAAATGAGACGCTGAGAAGCGGTTCCAGTGTGTTTCAACATTACCTCAGCAACAGCTGAGCTCATCATTTTTGCTGTGATAGCTCAACCTGTGGGTCTGAAAGCACCCGCGGAATCGCGGTCTCAACAGAAGGTGTGCCGGCATGCCGTGCTCTCCGTTAATGCCATCGGGTGAATTAAGGAGTGTTAGAGACAGTCCATTTGACCGGGCCCCCTGAGACAGCACCGTGTTCGGCTGCTGCCTGTTCTATCGCTGCGCAGCAGCAGGGTGCAGCACTGGAGAGGCTCCGCTGGTTCCAGCGCCAGCTGGGCACTTCACCAGAGCTTCCCTTCCAGTGCAGGCAGCGAGACTCTGCTCGCTGCGGCTGAGTTCTGCTGGGCTCAGGCACTGCAGAATCCCGAGTCTTGGTCACTTTTGAGCCGTTGTGTTACGTGCCTGCGAGGATTTCAGAAACGTGGTCTTTCCTGCATTTGGTTGGGTTTTATATCAAGCTGTCTTGTGGTGTTTCCATTTACAGTGTGTCTGGTGGCCAAGCAGAACCTGTACTCAGACTTCAAGGGTTCTGTGACCTAATGGTGCAAACCAGTTAAAGAAACTGATGGGAGCTGTGGGAAGGTGACCGGCCCGCCCGGTGTTAGCACTGCAGGACCCATGCACTTGCTACGGGCATTGTGAGACACGAGACCAGGGATAAAAGAAAAGAGGAAAAAAGGAAAGGCGTTGCCCTACAAGTTTTATTTTTGTCTTATCGGAGAACTGTAAATTAATCTCCCCTCCTTTCCTCCTCCACAAAAGAAAACTCAGTATGTAAAAAAGAAAAAAACTCTGGTATGGTCTTGTTGGATGGAAGCTCCTCCCATCTGCATCGGGAGAGGGTGGCTAACACTCTTCCTTTGGGTATCTAAGAGCTGGTGCAACAGGAGGCTCACAGCTGCCTCCCTGAAGGGAAGACTTGTTTCAGCCCACCGAGGAAACGGCTGCTGCGTTAAGAACGAGCAGTGCAAGAGTGAATGAAAAATGTTTGCATAGGAATTACATCCTCTTAGGTTTCATAACTCAAGCCTTCTTACATAAATGCCAGCACAGTTGGTTTAGAAACCAGAACAGGAGAGGGCATATTAGGGCTTCCTGGAGCCTGGGTGTGCGTAGGAAATGCGGAGCTTGGTGTTGGCGTCCTGTTCAATCACAGCTCGCTTCTTGCTCCTGCTCTGGCTCGCAGCGTCTCTCTCGTGCCTTTCCTTGTGGCCAGGGTTTTATCAAGGCCACCATCTCGATGGCATTTCCAGAGGAAACGATAATTTTAATCTGATGCCAGTTTGTTTTGTTTTAAATGGGTTGGTGGACAAGATCCTGAATGGTGAGGACCTAGCGGCGCTGGTAGACTGGGAGCACCCGAATGGTGATTTAATAGTAAATCCCTTCGTGGAACAAGTTTTCTGCTCACATAATCCAACTGACACGGTACTTTCTTCCCAAGCAGGTGTTCGTGGAGATAAGATGGAGCCTTCCCCGTTTAATAGAAGACAATGGACTTCGCAGTCTCTGAAAATCACTGCAAAAGAGCTTTCTCTAGTCAACAAGAACAAGTCATCAGCTCTTCTGGAGAGGTTCTCCAAGTAAGTGCTGCGAGGCTCTGAGCACAAGCGTTGTGTGTAGGCTGAGAGCTGGTCCCTCGAACACGGACTGCTGCACGGACGCTTCCGAGGTCGTTTACGTCATTCGCAGTGCGGTTTGGGGGTTTGTCGCTCTTGAGTGTGGGACCTTGGAGTCTGTAGGGGCAGGATAATTAGAATCTGGACTTTACACAAACACAGCTCTTTGGGTTCCTCCTTAAGTACTCTGTCCTCGGGAGAAGCTGCTTGCTTTGACCGCTCTTGTTAAGGTAATTTATTCACTCATTGAAGCTTGATTACAGAACCTGCTCATCTTGCTAAATGTTGATAATCCTTTGAAAAGGGCTTACTGGAAGTAATCCAAACTGCTATTCCTTAATCAAGTAGGGTCCTTCAACAAAAGCAGTGTCAGTTCCTTGCAAAAACACAGTCCCACTTACTGGCTTTGCCAATGCCAACACTCACAGTGAGGAGCATTGGTTTTCTAAGTTACTGTTTGTGTGTGAACCGTTTCTTTCCATTCCTGTAGATGGTCAGATCTGTCAGGCCAGAGACCTGCAAACTGCCACAGCAGAGGCTTAACCAGAGAGCTGCAGTGGACTGACTTACAGAGAGAGCGCTGCCTGGGACTCTCTGCTTCCTGTTTTCCAGGGTGGGACTTGACTTTTTGTCTGCCTGCCTCCCTTGCTTCTTCCAGTCTTGTTCAGATTTTGGAACCTTTATAGTAGAGACCTAGGTTAGTACGCTGACATGGACTAAAGCGGGCCAGCTGCACTCCTTTAGCAGCTTCCTGTCCAGGAAGGATGGCGTGAAGAGCAGAAAAAAGTGAGGGTGCAATTTGCCTGCTGTCCAGGGTAACGAGAGGGGAAATCTCCCCCTTCACAGCGGGAAAGAGAAACTGATTGCTACCAGTTAAACCACGAGTGATAGAGCGGGTATCTGCACGTAAGCATTTTCCTTCTTAGAAGGAACTGAGCCTGTGATGCACATCAGTTGTTGGTTTTGTAGCAGCGGTATCTAAGGTCTGAAGCTGGTGTCTCATTTACTGCCTGTCGCATACTCGCGGTTGTATCAGCAGTAGAACTTCCCAGGGAAGATAGAAACATCACTTGCCCAAGCTGATGGCCGGTGATGTTTCTTATGCTTGCAAAGCAGAGCTCTGCTTAGAAATGGCAGAATTTGTCACATCTGACTAATTTGTCCAGGTCAAAAGCGCATCGCAAGCCCCTTGCGCAATCCCAGCCGGCGCATCCGCGGGCTCCTGGCTGCGGGTGCACTTACGCCCACTGGAGTGGTGTGCAGATTGCTGGGAGTTTTCTTATAGCTTCTTAAAGGACTTTGATTCATGATCCAGGGCAGCTTATCTTCAGAGGGCTGTGATTACTGTTTCCACTGCTGCGATGGTTCAGCTGCTCGTGAAGCAACTGCTGAATCGGTGCAGTTTACACCCCGGCATAGTAAAATAAACTGGCACTTATGTAGATTCTCTGCGTATGCCAAGCTGTAATTTGTTACGGTTCAGCAGCTGCTGTATAAATAGCTGAGTTATTCCTGCAAGGGGGCAGAGCAGACAGCTGGGTGGCGGAAACAATACAGCTATTCCAAGGTAAACGGTCGCTATTGGAGAGTGCTTAGGTATTGAAAAATATGAATGTATGTTATTACTGTAAACTGAATGACTTAAAATGTGTCTTTGTGGTGTTCTGGTACTATTTGCTACTCTCTAGCCTCTGGTTTGATAGGTCTGGAAGTGCACAGAATCCTTGGTGAGGAAAACAAATCTCAGCTGTCTTTGGGAGCATTCAGTATTCTGGTTAAGAACTGCTTTGTTTGTGGCTTTTTTTATTTTCTATTTTTTTTTCTCTCTCTCAAAGGTATCAGAAAGCAGCTGAAGAAGCCACTGCTGACAGAAGAAGAAGTGTAAGTATTTGTTTCCTAGGCAATAAGAGCCTGCAATCGGAATGGGGCACCTACATGCACTGTTTCTGTGACAGTGGGGTTTGGAATATTCAAGCTGCTGCCGTGTGTCCTACAGAAAACTTGGCTTAGGCACAGGGGTTGCTTTTGACTCATTCCCCCTTCCCTTTCCCAGTGTGGAGGACAGGAAAGAGACTCGAGTTCCTTGCCCAGAGCTATGTGTTGAGTCACCAGTTCTCTCCTAAGCAGAAGGCAAAATGAGTTAACCACAGCACATGAATATCCACCTCTTTGTTCTTAGCTGTAGGCAGTTGTGTGGTACCTCTTCCTTTCTTAAATAAATTGGAAAGTCTGATTAAAGGAAACTGCCAGCCTCTCTGAAAGCTTCCATAGCTACAGGATCCATTAAGGGGGATCTTCCCCAAAGTGGCTTACAGGGTTCAAAATGCCCCTGCGTGTGAGGGGGAGCCATCCTTTCTGGCTCTGTTACAGCCTCACCTCCCTCCTGTAAGCTTTGTGGCACTCCCTGTTCTGGGGAGAGGGTCCCTGACTGAAAATCCAGGCACTAAGACACCAGGGCTTTGGATAAGCAGGTCCTCAGTTTGATTTTTATTTAAATTAATGTTTTCAGGATCTATAGGTAAGTCTTTGTTAGACCATGTTGCCCTGATCTCCTTGGCAAGTCATTCTTTTTCTGCTCAGCATATAGAGGTGATGAAGTAAACATTCTAAAAACTGCTCTCCTCAGTTTCATTCATTGCTCGTGTGACGGGGAACAGGCAAGCCCCACGCAAGAACTGCTTGTCTTGTGTTGGGACTCCACCGGCATCACATCCAGAGATGTTCCCGTGGAAACCTGCTGCCCAATTCTGAGTACTTCAGTTACGTTACAACATTTGCCTTTTAAGTTTAGTTCTTTCTTTTCAATACAGTCACTAAAGCAAACTGATATTTTTTTTAAGTCTGGGGGGATTCCATTTAATTTGCAAAGCAGTGTTCAAAATGCGACCAGAAGAGTAATAGGGTGAGGGACTTAAATCCTAATATAGCTGCTAATCCTGTTTAATTCCCGTAAGCCTTGCAGACCTGTTCCACTTGCAATGAGTTTGATACAGAGTGGGCTCCATAAGGGAGAGACCGCAACACCGCCGTGGCGGCGGGGAGCAGATTTGAAGGACTCACACATGGGTTACTCTGGGGAGAGGTAACTACTCGTAGGCAAAACTAGTCTGAAGAGCACCTGAAAATGAGGGGTGGTGCTGCTCCTCGTAGTCCCGTCGAACTTGCAGTGGTAAGGCAGCGTTTGTGACTTGTGTGTGTTGAAAGCGCTCAGCTTTCAATGTGCTGAGTGAAAGAGAAGGAAAAAAATCCAGTAAATGGTCTGGTGTTTATAAATGGGAGCAGTAAAGCCATTTGTTGTAAGTGCTTCGCTTGAGCCTTGTGCTGCGTGGGATAAAATAAGAGAGGCCAGAGCTTTTGTAACTAAACCACTACGTCCAGCTGATAGTGGAAGTGCCCAACTCCCCAAACATCCTGGCTCCTGCAAGCTGATCTGCAGCTTTTTGGAAAGGCCTCTCAACTGTCGCCTCCCGAACCGGCTGGAAGGCTCTGCAGCATTTGGCTCAGCACACACCTCTCCCAGGGCTGCTCCTGCTGTGCTGGCTAGGACTAGAGACCTTGCTGCGGGAATTTTAGTCCCCTCTCCTCGATGTGTGGATTCGAGCCTTTTGTGTGTCATTTAACTCATTAGAGCTTGACTCCCTTTTCCCTTATAAGGCCATCCTGTTTGCTCACTTCCTGCTTCAGCTCCTGACTTTTCTCTTCTCCCCCCTCCTTCCCTTCCCATCCTGGATGCTTTCTCCATGTGGCACAGTTGTAACTGTTCACAGCTGTCTGAAAAAGCCGAGAGCCGAGAGCAGGACTGAGCCTGTAACTTCCTTTTGCATGGAAAGGAAGTGCTTTAATGCTCCACCAGGCATAGAACTGGAATTAACTTCTTGTTCTTTGTAGAACGCAGAAGATCTCCCCCCTCACTTTAAAAGGGGGAATCTGAGCGCGCTCAAGAAGAAGTGGGAGAATCCAGCGCTGGGTTCGGAGTCTCGGAAGGAAACGCTACGAAGCAGCTGCGCTGAGTTGAGGCACAAGGTCGGGAGCGGCCCCGGGCTCGCAGTCGGGAGCAGCGCAGCCGCCGAGCAGCCCCCGGGGAGCGGGGAAGCTCCCGACGCCCAGGCCCCCGCGGGCACCGCTGGCCAGCTGCAGCGTCCCGCCGCCGGCAGCAGAAAGCTCCGCAGCCGCTCACCCGAGGGTGGTGAAATGGAAAACTGCCTGAGTTCCAGGGAGGCGGAAAAGCCCGAAGCCAGCGAAAGCACGGACTCTGCGGGGAAGATCGAGAAATACAGCGTCCCGCTCAACAAACTCAAGATGATGTTTGAGAAGGGGGAAGCGGCTCAGAGCAAGGTAAGGATCTGTCCCTGCAAACTTTACGAGAAACCAAAGCTCTGCTACCTCTTGGGCATCAGGAAAGGTCCCTGGAGGGAGTGGCTCCGAACTATTGACTCTGCAAATAATCGTATCCATTGTTTTTTAGCTGGAACGTAGCGTAGCTGGCGTTAATAACTTATCTGAGCTGCACAGATACGTGCGGAGTGCGTGGAGCTGCGGCTGTTTGAGGTTGCTCCTTGGAGATGTAACGTGAATTTGCTTGTGAGAGGGCTACGGTTGGGGGGGATAAGTACGGGATTTATTAAGGTTTATTTAAAAGCAAGTTGGGATTGTTTGTCTTGTCTTTAGACTGAGTTATGCCAGCGTGTATTGTGTTTAAAAAACCCCAAACAAACAAAAAACAAGAACAAAACACCCCACAAACATAGGTCCGTGTGTGTAGCTGTGTAACAGCGACTGAGGCGAGCCCAGCAGCAGTGGCGGAGTGCAGAGGGTTTTCTACGTCCCTCTCAGTATGTGAGTCACACATGCCCACAGCTCGAGAGAACGCCTGTGGAAGGAATACTCCCATCTCCCTTCACGGTCTCTCATCTTTGTATCTTAACAACTGTGTCTTGTCGTGGGGGGAGCCCTCGCGGGCGTGGGGCGAAGCAAGCAGAGCTAGCCAGCCGAGCTCCTGCCTTCACTCGTTTTGACTTGCAAATGCACAGGGCTTGCATTTTTCTACAACTGCTCATGAAATCTGACGCCGCATGTGGACTGCAGACTGCGTGTCCCGGGGGGAATTGCCTAACGAGAAAATGAGTTGCATATGCGGGAGACTTGCAACATAGTCCTGGGGCCTTGATGCTGGTGGATTTTCCAGTTTTCTCATAGTTTCCTATACTGCTGGCTTTGTTTTACTGCGGGTGGTTTTCTTGCAGTCTGAAGTAAAACAACAGTTGTAGAAAAGTGGCTGAAATGTGTAGCAGTTAAGGGCTTCGGGTCTGCATGTATGGTGATTTCCCAACGTAGATTTCATTTTTTTAGCGTGTGTGGTCTTTGTCACTGTGGCAGAGCTGCCCCTGCTATCAGTCCCTGGGGAGGGTGATCTCCCGATAGCTGCTCTGAACTCTTGCTGCAGGATTAATCAGTCAGGATTCCACAGGAAAGCACCGTTTTGCAGATGGGCTTCGAGTAACTTTATCTGAGCCTGGGGAATAAATTGTTTCAGAGCCGACTGAATCTGGAACTGATACTTGTGTCAAGCTCAGTAATTCAAAGATTGCTGAAAACTGATTGAATAGAGTAAATACCAAACAGTAGGTAGGAAACTATTCGGCTGAGGTTCCATCCGTGTTCCTACTCCAAGTTCATCTGGTTACTCTTTAATTTTAGAAGGGAAAAGGCACAAAGTGCTCTGAAGTTTAAGTGTATGGGAGGGGGTGTTGTTCTGGTTCTAGAATTGATCTGAGCACTGGAGGATGATGTCATGCAGCAAAGACAGTCAGGGCTACGGGGAAACGGATCTTTTTCACTAAACTACGCAGGCCCTGCGATTGCCTTTTCCAGGTCTGCTTTTCCTGAACTCTGTCCCTTATGAAGGGGGACTTAAACCCTTGGTTTAAGGGCAAGAAAGGTTCCATAGAATCACTGAGGTTGGAAAAGACCTCTTAAGAACATCAGGTCCAACTGTAAATTCAGTTGAGATGGCATTTTTTTCTTGGTATTTAAGTTTTCGCGTAGAAGTGCTGTCAGAGCTTTGCTGACAAAACATCTGTGTAAAGTAGCAACGTGGCTGGAGCTCCACGGCAGTAGATGAAACAACCTGCCCGGTTGCTGGGAAAGTCTGTGGCAGAACTCCAGATTAGAGCCTGGGCTTCCAGACTCTGTCTCCCTTTCAGAGTTATAAGCAAAACCTCTTTCAGATTTTGCTCTGTCTTCTGCAATGTAGATAGAGGCAGATTTATTTTATTTTTTTTGCATCTTTGGGGGGGGGAATGCTCGAAGCACATTAGAGGCAGCTCTAGATTGGCTCAGCACTGAGCAAAGGCTGAACATCAGAGTCTTACCAGCTTCTTCCCGTAAGTGATAAACAAAAGCACACAGAAGGAAGATAAGAAAGAGCAAGCATATCTGCAACACTTTTCTGCGTTGGTTTGTGTTTTCTTTAAGGCCAAAGCTTACTGTCTGGTGTAGCTGACCTCAGATGCTGGCTCTCGTTTGATAGCTACTTTATCACGAAATAGGTGTAACTTTTGTTTGGTCTTTTACACAACAGCTCTTCGTGCCCTGGGCAAAATGCTGTTAACTCTGTACGTGGCACCTTTGCACTCACCTCTTCTGCCTCAGAACCCTGAGACTTTCCAGGCAGGAGGAATATTTGATCTCCTTTTGCAAGTAGCAGGAGCTGTGGCCCAGCAGGACTGTGGAAGGAAACGAGAGGCACGGGCACAAGGTGTGGAGTCAGGGATTCTGTGCACTTGGTCGGTCTGTTGGTTGTAATGGGGAACATCCCTCCTCTTCCCTTTGGTGAACCCCCCCCCAACTAAACCCATTGATATAAAATCTACACAACATTGACTTTGTAGGTTTTGGTGCTGTAGTTGGTTTTCCACCTGTAGATGTCCCAGGTGGCAAAGGGGGCAGGAGGAGAGGAGCTGTGGGACTGTGGAGGTGGCTGGGTTGACAGTTGGTGTATTCATTAACTCGGGCTGAGCTGGGCCGGAGATGGCTGCCTCTGATAACTGAACTTTTCCTGCTGCAGGGGATTCCACAGCAAGGTGGTGCAGTGCAGGGAGAGCTCTTTGCTTTTCAGAGGGAACTCCTTGGCCTTCCTGAAGGTCCTGCAGAGTCAAGCAGAAGAGTCTCTTGCTGGTTAATACTGAATCCTTCACTGCTAGTAAAAAAAAATACGGAGGGTTTTGGTTGTTCAGAAGAAAACTTTCATTTTTGTGGATGATTCTTGATGAGGTGTTGGACTCTGACCCTGCTGGTGGGTGCTGACCGAACACTTGTCATAATTGTTCGGCAACGCGCTGGCCCTTTGCCAACTCTTATTTAGTGGTTTGGTTTGTTTAATAATTGATTTCAGTGATAATTGAGAATTCTTTGTCCCCTCAACGGGGGGGCAGCTCAGTGTGATGTCGCTGGAGACAGACCACCATGAAAATAAATGGAAATGAGATTCTGAAACGAGAGGATGAGAAGGGGCAACCTGAACAAGTTTCTAATCCTGATTTCTAACTGCTTTGGTTTGGGTTTGGTGTTCCCCCCCCAAAAAAAAAGTGCTGATGGTTTCTTTCAGTGAGGTCAGAATTCCAGATGCTGGATATAAATCCCTTGAATTAAGACCTTTGTTCCTTAGTGGGGAAAACTTGTTTATGCCCTCTGCTTCCAGTTCAACTTCTTGTGTGTCTCTACTGCAAACTTGCTGTTTTGTTTGTAGCTTTATCTCTTCTGCTGTGCACGAGATAATGTGTGTGGTGCCATATCTAAAAAAAACCCAGACAACAAAACAAAAAATAGACCCAAAACAACAACAAAAACCCCAATAAAAAAAAAAAAACAACAAACCCAAAACCACCAAAAAACCAAGCCCAGGGCAGTGATGAAATAGTCACAGGTTTCAAGTGGGCTCCTAAACACGTTTTCTCTTCTGCATCCTCAAAAGATCTTGTCTTCAAGTGCGTTCTGCACATCACGCTGCTCTTTGTGTACTGGTCAAAGCCACCCCTTTGCATGACAGGCTGCTGGGCTTGAGGTGCTGTCAGGCAGACAGGGGCTGAATGAGAAGCATCTCTGGACAGTTAGCACAGTGAGGAGTCTGCAAGTCCCTCCAGGTGTGCGGACACTGCCGAGGCAAAGCTAGCCACACGCTCAGTGGAAGGAAGGCTTGTCAGACCTAAGCTCTTTTACAGCAAGAAAAGTTACCAGAGTCTTAAAAAAGGAAAATATTTCCCATGCTGGTGGAAAAAGAGGCATTCCAACTGCATTTTCCTTTCCTGGTGAAGTTGCTAGTTTGTATGCCAAAGCAGCTTGATTTTTTTTTTTTTTACAGTGATTATCTTGCAGCACAGTTCGGTTAAAATAAAACCTTGGAATTTCCTCAGTTTTGTGACCAGCAAATAAGAAGCTTGTTGGAAGTTGGGGGGTGGGAAAGTGTGGTTGGAGCATCTTGCCAAACCTGGCTTTTTCCCCTCAATCTGATTTTCCATCTGGCTCTGCGATACAATCCTTCCTAGGGAGGGAACAAAGATCTGTCACCTTCTAGGATTTTAGAGCATGACTTTCAGCTGTGAAAACAACTGATCTCAATGAAGTCAAGTTAAATTCTGCTCTTTGTGTTTATCGAAGCTGCTGGAATTTCTTTACCTGATTTCTCTCCTTGAGCGTTAGATTTTGGTCTCAGCAAATAAGTATCAAATGAGACGGAGCCAGCCAGAGCATCTGCAGGGCTGGTGCCGCAGAGCGCCCCGTCAGCGCTGCAGCCCTGCCCATAGCGATTAGCCGGGAGAGCTGAGAATATTTACCTCCAGCACTCTCCTGCTTAAGCTTCAGCCTTACCAGACCTAATTAGGGAGTTATTTAGTATCAAATGCATGAACTCACCAAAGCAAGCAACTTTAGATAACTTTTAATACAACAGTATTTATTTATTCTGCCTTGTTGCTGAAAATCAATGCACATTTTTGATGGCTTGCTCCTTTCATCTGATTTGAAATCTTCCTAAAATGACCTTGAACGTCAGCTTCAAAAGGAATTGTGTGACAGGCCAGCATCTAGACTGAAACTTTGTATTTGCAGTGGTTAAATGACTAGAAAGCTGATCTTTGTGGTTCTCCTGACTTTTCAACAAGGATAACTAGTCAAAGGGCATCTGCTGTCCTCTTCAAGAAAGTGTTTTCCAGGTGACAAAGGGTCAGGTATTCTGTGATCAAACTTTATGTTGGTTAACTAAGATGTCACCTGCTAGACTTGTTTATTCCCGTAAAGCAGATTTGCTAGTGACACCTGTGCATCTTAAGGGATTACGTGACACAGTCTCTGCTTGTCCAGGCAGCTGATAGGTGGGTCCTGTCTCTAACAGGTCGCTCGAGACCAGAGGAAGACAGCAGTCGGGAGGAGGATTTCTGAAAACAGCCTTTCTTCGGAGGACTTTGATGTTGGCCAAGGAGAGAGGAGCCACAGCACATCAGGTCAGTAAAGCTCACGGCTTGTGCTTCAGCTCGGGGTGGTTTTGGTTTAGTTTATAAACCAAGACTGTTTTATAGAATGCGATGGAAATAACTTCAGCCCTTTGGGAATGGAAGGAGCGCAGCCATCTTCCATCTGTAAGGTCCATGTGAGCATCGCATGTAAGGAATTGCATCTCGCTGTGAATTTTAAACCATTATACTCTTAAGCCCATGAAAACGATGTACAGGAGATAATTAGCAAGTGAAGGAATGGAACCTCCCCCCTGCCCCGTGTCTTAATCCTGGTACAATCCTAGAACTACTTGTAATAGTCAAAACTAATTTGGAAAGTGGTGGACAGACAGACGAGGCAATCTGCCTCCTCCTTCCATCTTGCTTTAATTCTCATCCCTCCTGCCTTGTGCAGACACAGGGAACTGCAGCCACCCTTGGGACTCGAGCTACTTTTCCTTATCTTCGGAGACTCTTTGCTAACAGAGCATTTACACCCTTGTGCGCTTTCAGCCTGTGGTTAATACTGCATCTTGCTACTTAGTGATGCAGGCTCCTTATTGAGCAATACTGGAGAGAACAGCAAGAACTACTTTGGTTGGTTTATTGTCCCCAGGAGGGACCTTAATGATTTGTACAACTTTTTAGTCATTCAAGGCCACTAGCTAGTGGAAGGTCTTTTTTTATCATTCTTCATTGAACAGTGAAGCTATCACTGAAGACCTGACCAGTGTACAAGGAAGCTGGATAGCAGAGCAGTCACAGGAGCTGGCTTTTTAAACCCAGCTGGCTAATGCCCAACAGGAAAAATTAAAGATGGATGGCAAGTAGTGGGACATAGTTCTGAGAGTCGGGAGGTCTGTACCTATGCAAAGACTTAAGCTCCCAAATCTTTCTTTCCTCTTGTGATAAGCAGATGCTTCAGAGGATCCTCTGAGACTAAACTGCATTATTTCATGACATGTTTAGTCTCGAGATCCTCATCTGTAACATGTCACGTGATGAATTATTTTCTTGGAGAAGGTGGAAGTGGCGGGTGAGACGTCCCTCCTGGCTTCCCATGTTTTCCCCAAAAGATCTGGACAACTTTTCCACTACTGGCATGATGTCCAGTTCCATTTAGTCACCGGAGCAGCTGCTTTCGTTCGACCATAACAGTGAAACAATCTTCAGTGTTAAAACTGTTTGCTCTCGTTACTGCCGGGCCACTGGCTGGTTGCTGCATCTCATGAATATGCTACTCTGAAATGAGCTGGATTAATTACGAGACTTGGAGCATAAAGCTTTGATTGCAGCATTTCTGTGGTCTTGGGAGTGGCGTGGGGATGGGGTTTGTAAATCTTTCTGTTGACAGGTCTGCTGGTGTTCCTGGAAGTAATCCTTTATTCATGTGGCTCTTATTCCAGGGCATCTTGTAGATACTAGTCCAACGCTCAGCCCGGAGAAGGCAGAGGCCAAGAGAAGCCTGGAGATGCCTCGTTTAACAGAAACTTCCATCAAGGATAGGCTGGCGAAGTATCAGGCAGCTGTGTCCAAGCAGGCCTGTTCCACAGGTCTCATGTCCGTGGTAAGTCTACTCTTTGGCTTGTGTAAAAGTGAATTTTTGTCCCAGCCTGAGACTGGAAATAAGATATTATGGACAGCAGGCTTTTTGGAGATAGTGCCATCTTCTTTTGAAGATAAATCCGTGCCCATAGGAATGATTTCTAACAAGGAGTAGCCCCTACGTAGTGCAGAAAGAAAGGAGTATTTGCATCTTCCTGGAGTAATCCTGAAAGTTTTCCAAGGAATTAATTGCTGGCAGCCTGACCAAGGTCCTTCTGAAACACAGCTGACATGCTTTTTCTTTCTGTGTGTCTGTGGCTCTGTAGGTGTGTGTTTGGGGGTTCTTTAGCCCCTCAGCCCTGTTCTGCACGTGAGCTATAAGCGCAGTAAGATGGAGCGGTGTCCAGCATCATACAGGGCAGAGAACCTGGGTCTCTTGGCCTGCAGCTTTGGGATCTCCACTCAGTTTTCCTCCCTTTTGCTATTTACCTCCCTTCAAGTCTTCTCATTCATTATCTGAATCCAATTAGACTCTTGCAGTGAATGGACCCGTGCCAATTTTGCAGATATTTGATCAGGAAACGAGCAATTAATCATGGTAAAGTATTGGAGCTGAAGGGAGTGCCAGAATCTCAGCTTTTGTTAAAAAGTGCCTAAGTACATTGGTTGGAACTGTTTGACACTTTTGCTTAATGATGGGAACATGTATTGCGTTGCTTAAGTATGACTTTTATTAACCACAGGAATAAAATTAAAGAGGGGGTGCCTTTAAGTTGGGAAAGTTGCACTGGAAATAAAAGCCCCAAATGATGGTTCTGGGCTTTGGAAGAGCTCGTGCTTCCTGGGAATCTTTGTGGAGAGGCAAAAGTCTCTACCCAGCTGAAATGAATTCTGAACTTTTCACGCAGTGTGGGACCAGCTCTCCAACCCTTGGGAGGAAAGGCGAGCAAACTTCACTGCACAAAATGGAAAGTAATTGCAGCCAGTGCAACAAATCAGATTAACTGCTAATTACCAATTTCTGCATCCTGTTTCTCTCCTGGACTTTGTTTGCTAGACTGCCTTTTCCAGTCTGTGGTTCCAGTTTGTAGCTGATCAACCAAATTATGTCCTAAGGGCAAGAGATTTACCATGTATGCCTCTTGAGACTCCTGCTTGCAAGTCCCCAGTGCTCTCGGATGGAGTGTGGGCCCAGACTGGTGCTCTTAGGATGTCCTGTTTGGCAGAATCTCTCTGGATTCTGGCCTGGCACATCGACAAAGGCAGCACATAAGATGGAGCAAACAACGGTTTCAGAGGCCAATGTTTGCAGTACTTCTGGGTTCCAGTTGCAGCCATAACTCCTGGCTCTTCCCCCTCTCTGCTGACAAAGCAAGTAGGGCTCTTTTGATATGGTACTGTGGTATTTGTACTTCCCTTCTCTTAAAATGTGTCACATCTGTGCTACAAAGGAACGCCAGAACCTCTCTTGGGAAGGACTATTTTGAGGGCATTGTGGTGTAATTAGGCCTGGATGAAGATTGAGAGAAGCTTTTCTAGTTGGTTAGTGTAGGGTGAGCAGCAGTCGTTCCTACGCAGGAGAGGAGAGAAAGATGAGGGGCAGCATATTGAGAGCTCTAGACATCAAAAGTCTAACGTTCAGTTACACACCTATTAGACACAGTAATCCACCAAGATGCTGCTGCTGGTGTTCGGCCGTTTCGCTTTCATGTTACAGGGAAGATGCCTCGTGAAAGGCATGAGTCTTTTTCCAATTATCTTGTATCCTGTGGCAATGAAAGAAACACGAGGTTTCACTGGATTTTATTTTTCTTTTAAAATCTGAAAGATTCCTTTGTGAAAAACTTGAAGTCGTCAAGTTTGTCAAGAACAAAAATCTCCATAACCGAATTAGGCTTTTGAGTCGCACTGAAGCCAGGGTAGGATTTGCTTTTATGTGGAATTCTATTTTTCAGTTACAGAGTGCTTTAGATAGTGCTCGTCTTGTAGTACTTGTAACTTCAGATGAAAAGTTCACCTTTCTGGAAAGGTAGACGTGGACCGAGCAGGGGAAATGAGAGTTGATTTTAAATATGAATCTGGAAGTAGAGAAAAGTTGTTGTTGAGAGAAATTCTGGCATTACCTCCCTAGAGGACACACAAATTCTACAGCCCCATCTTTTTTCTGCACTAGAATATATCACTTTCCAAGTCTGTGTGTCCCTTGCTTTAGTTATCCCTGTGTACTAGGAAAACATGTTAAAAAAGGCTTTCAGAAAAACAGAGCAAGTACTTCCCTAGGGGAAAAGAACCTGTCAACTGTCAAGTGCTTTATTCTATAGAATGAGATTCAAGCCAGTGAAAGTGAACTCAAGAATTACAAATCTGAGCAGAAGGAGAATATGCCACCAAGTCTTGAGGACTCCATTTCCTGGCAGGATGGGGAGAAGGTAAGATGCTCATGCTGGTGAAGGTCAAGGACTTCACTTGTAAGTGGAACTAGTTGTAGGAGCACAGTTGATATCCTTGTTCTACATGTCATCTAGATGTTGGAAATGAGCAGCTGGAGCAGGCTATTTACATGCTGCAGAACTCCCGATTAATCCTTCAATTATTTGTTAGGCTTTATCTGAATTCTAAGCTAGGAAGACTTCTAAGCAGGGGTGGAAAAATCTAGACACACATTTAAAGTTTTTTGTGAGAGTTCCCCTGTCTTCTCAGTAACGACATGCTGGCAGCATCTGGAATCCTTCCATACTGTACTTGGTGTATTTTCTGATGGGTTCAGTAGCTGACTAGACTATTTGTTTCAGCTGTAGTTTTTGGTGATTTTTTTTTTTTAACTATAAACCAAAAAAAAAATCACACCAGAAAAAAACCTTAAGAGAAGCTTTAGTGTGATGCAAGTGAAAGGAGATTGTCACAGTTTCTCCTGCACTTAGTGACTAAATTTTGATGAAGGTAACTGAATGCCAGTTTGGGTTTGTTCCTGGTTTTGAGCTTCAGCTGTAAATCGAGCCTAAATCACTCTGTGAATTAGAGATAATAAAGCACACTCGAGCATTTGTGTACTGAGCTGGGGACAGCAGACAGGATAAAAGTAGCTGAATAATAATTGGGGTACTGTGTATTGCAGCCACTATGAACACGTGGCAGCCTAATGCCAGGAGGGCTTTTAGAGCTTTCCAGCCTTCCTTGGGCACGGGGCCAAATGGTTCCTTTCAGCTGCTGCTCCCTGACAGCTGAGCAGCTTCGTGTTCAACTGGTCAAGGCTGCTTTTTGCTAGAAGGTGAGTTAATTAAAAGAACACCGTGTCAAGCAGAACGCAGCCCTGTTGATGAAGGGAAGACGTGAATACAAGTTCTTGTACTGAGCTGGAGTGGTGCAGTTATTCGTTGAGATGTCCAGGTGCCCTGATGAACCTGAATAGAACTGTCTGAGAGCCAGGGCTGCCCTTCTGAAATGATGTGATGACCTTTGGAAATAAGCCTATTTAAAACTGCTACAAGTAAATGTCACAAATGGGAACCCTCTGGCAAAAAAAAAAAAAGGAAACAAAAGAAACTTGCTAAACCTTCTGTCACTTTTCACACTGAATCCATGAAAGATTTAGTAGCCAGACGTGTGTGACTCTTAACAGCCACGGAACATGCAGATGCGCTTCCCAGTATGCTGGTTTTATGTTTCCAGTAGACCAGAATATGTCACATATATTAACTTGCTTCCTCATTACCTCGTTCATTTGCAAACTTCAGCTGCTTGCAATGGACCTTTCAATCATTAAAGTGAATTAGTGATGATTTGCAGTTAATCTTGTTACAGTACCTTAGTTTCTCACTGTAGCTACTTACAACTATTTGATTTAATAGCAATAGTGTCAAGTTTAATAGAGAAATAGACATCAAGAGCTTTACCGGAGACATGGCTACTGTCTGAAACTGATCTATGTCCAACTCTTCTAAAAAGCTCTTGGTTTTTTTTGTTGTTGTTTTTAAATCTGAATCTGTTTCTGAAGGAGGATGAACAGGGTAGGTCCTGGCATGTTTGGCCCAACCTGGGAAGAGGAGATTTCTCGGTCTACAAAAGCTTCCTTTTCTTTTTTTTTTTTAATCAGCTGTTCTTCCCCACTTTCTTAATTTATTTTTTTTTTTCAAAGCATTGTCTTTGGAAGTTTAAATGTCATAGATTTGTCAGATGTTGGAGGGAGGCATGAGATTTCCAGTAAATGCGTTCTGCGTGTTGTCAAGGGATTTCTAGGTAAGAAAACCTGCGAGGCACATCAGTGAACTCCACGAGGACTTCTGGAGACTGACAGCTAAAGGTGTGCAAGCTGCAGGAGTTTGGGAAGACAAAAATAGGATGATTGTGTCTGTGAACACGATGGCAGATGATCTGAATACTGCAAGAGCTGTGAAACGGAGGATGTTTACCTTGTAGCAAGGCCCTGCAATGTTCTTGGCAGCTAGCTGGACTCTGCCTTGTGCCTTACAAGACAAAAAGTGGCCACCCTCTTCCTGTTTAAGTGCTTACAGCAGCAAACTGCCTGTTGCGTTATTCAGGTCGTGATTGTTCAGAGCTCATTAGGTCAGAGGTGCTCATTGTCTTAATATTCTCTTGCAGGGTTCTGGAGGTGAGAACAGCGTGTCTTTCCACTCCGGTCTTCTCGAGGACGGCCATGGTGAGTCCTCGTTCTCCTGTCCTAACAAGAGTAGAGCGTGTGGCTGAGGAAGAGCACGAACTGCCTGGTGGTGTGGAGATCAGTCCTGTTAACTACCACAGCAGTCAGTAGGCCAAAGGACTTATTAATTAGCAGGAGAATTACCACGTGTCTGTGGTATCATCCAGAGGTAGACAAGCTCCTGTTCAGAGTACGTAAGCGGGTTCTGCTGTTGCCTTAGCCTCCCATGTGAGCGCTTTGCAGAGCTGAAGAACAGCTCCTGGAAGTTGGGTGTTGGATCCCTGCATGTTGGTTTCCTCAACTTTTGTGGTAAACCAGATAAAAGTAGAATGACTGCCTTTAAAGATCTAAAGGTTTAATAGCAGATGTTGAAGAAAAAAAAAGAGTTGGCCCTTAGCTGGTAGGACTGCCATTGGGTCACACGAGCTTTCCATGGCTTTAACATCACTGTAACTGCCTTTTCTTCCTCCTCTGCTCCCTTAGTTGGACAAAACTTGGAGAGCGAGACAGAAGTTCAGAAACCTGTCAGCACAAAGCAGCAAAACTCCGTTTCCAAAGCAGGTGGCCAGACGGACGCATCTCTGCCAAAAGCAGTGAAGGTAAAGCAGCTCTTGAGTCTCGAGCACTGGTGACGGTTAAAACCAACTAATTTACTGAACACTGAAAAGCCTTCCTGTGGCCGATGTGGTCACAGAGGGTCTGGCACTAACTGCCAATACCTGATGCTGATCTGCAGAGCCTTTAGGAGGCTGGCACTTGGCTTTCCACCCTCCACCTCCAGCTGTTCCTAAGGTAACTGCAGTTGGTAGCAACTGGATAGGAAGGGCCCTGTGGTGACTGACTCCACAAAGACTGAGCTGGGCGTTCTCAGCCCCGAGTCTTTAACGTTACATTTTCTTTAGTGGGAGCTATAAACCATAAAGCAGATGGAGAACTTCTTGGACAGGAATGTATTTGCTAATCTTATTAGACGCACAAATGGCAGCGCTGAACATTGTGACCACGCTGTTCTTTGTCACGTGTGCTGTCTGGAGTTAGGATGCCTATTCCCTGGGCTGCCCCAGACTTCCTGGCTCACTCCTGAGGAAACAACTGGGCTTTTGTTGGTTTTCCCCATCTTTGAGAGGAACAGCAGTGACCTCACGAACACCAGGGAGATGTGGCTTCCCGGTGTTCTGGAGTATAAATGCCAGGCTGGGAAGTTAGAGCTGCCTATAACGTGTTTGTAATCTGTCTGTTACAGCACACGAGACACACGTGACCCGCGTGTCTTGGCCCTCTGTGCTGTATCTTTATATTATTAGAATGGTTTTAGTCCTCTACCTTGTTACTGCTTTAGATGCTGCACTGCTGAGATAGAAACCCAGATGCTGTTTATTCATGTCAGGTTCCTATTTGTCTCTTCCAGCTTCTGTTTCCTGTTCTTGGTTCCTAACCTCTACTCCTGCCTTCTGCTTCCCTCCTAATGTGAGCTCAACTCTCAGCTTTCTCTCAAGTTTTTTTCATGTTTACTGGGCCTCATCTTCCTCCCGTAGCTCCTATCTGTAGTATCCCTGGAAAGGAATTTCTTTCTCTTCACACCCCAAAACGCCTCTCCATCAGACATAGGGCTCGCTGCTATCCAAGTAAGTTCCTCTTGCCGGCTGGGGACGAGGATTGCAGAAGCACACGCCAGCACCGTCGTGATGTCTTGCAAAATGAAGCTTTCAGGGAGAGTTACTTTTTGATGGGCAAGTGAATTGTTGCTGCCCAGCTCCCTGGGGCGAGCGGGTGTGATTAGATTTTTTTTGCTTGCATCAGTAAGCTCTCGGGGTTTTTTGAGATTTCATTTAGTGACTTAAAATTCATACGCTGTTCTGGCAGCACTTAAAAATTGTGGACTTTTTTTTTCCAAAGGAATGCTGCGCTTCTGTTGGTCAAGCTGTCATTGCAATTAGAACTTTAATCTACAAGAAATTCGATCAATGCCTTAAAAAAAATCTAAACACCCATTAAACAGGAATGAAATTGGCAGCAAACTTTATGGTTGTGACAGACTGACTTAGCTGGCTCTGTCTTCAGCAATCTGTCCCTCGCATATTGTAACTCTCATGCCGAACCATTGTTTCTAGTCTGTTATAAATAAATTGCTATAATTATGTCTTCCTGGAACCTTCCTGTTTTTTTCTTTAGCCATCATATTTTTCCTTAAAGCTTTTTAGTAAGCTTGTAGCAGGTAATTGACAGTGCAGCTTCCCCTTGCCAGTGTGTCTGTGTGGTCCCAGGGTAAGGAGCAGGGGCACTCCTGCGTTAGTTGTAATCAACACGCAGCCTGAGGGTGCCAATTTTTCAAATGCAAGTTATTTATTTTTCCCTTTAAAGTGTCTTTCCTGTTGGCCACCCATAAGAGATTCCAAGAAGTGAATGGCATCAAGTGACCTTTCTCATGGACAATGTGCTTGCTTCCCTGATGCTGTCAGAAAACAGAATCTGCAGCCGTTGCCATACGGCGCAGCCGTGACACTTGACTCCTTCGTGTTCTGTTTACTCTTGCACTAAACTCTCAGGAAATTCTCCTAGCAAGCACACAAACAATTTTAGCTGTTTAACCTCAAAGCCCTGCTCGCTTTAAGTCTTAAGCAAGTTTGGGGGCTGTGTGTCCTGAAACCTGAGCATAGTTTCTTCATAATAGAATTGGAATTGCTTGCAAATGAAGTCAGAAGCGATTCCTGCTGCCTGCATCTGTGCTGAGACTATTCCCTCCTCTTTAAGAGAGGAGAGCGTTCAGCAGAAGCGGATCATTTCAAACCACTGAGCAGTCAGTTCCACTCCTTTCTTCTCCCACCCTCTCTCTTTTATTTTGAGGCTATTTCAGCATTTTTTCTGCACTCTTTTTTTTTTGGTAAGTCTCATACTGACTGAAATCTACCTGAGTGTTTCTTTTTCATTTTCCTACCAAGGAAGATGGAGGCTGCAGAAATAGGTTAGCCAGCTCTTTGGGAACTGGCTCAAAGTTAGAACTGAGTTCTGGTATTTTCATTGTTCCTTCTCAACCATTGCTCAACTTCAGCTGTGGAATTTACTGGGGCAAAATCTTGGCTCTTGGTCAAGCCACAGCAATGCTGTGGGCCTGCCATAGCCTCTTCCTCACTCATTGCCCACCAGAACTCACTCAACCATAATGAGCATTGAGTCGCAGAAAGTGAATCGCTGCAGTTTTTCCGAGCGCTCTGGAAGCTGTGCATGAACCCAAGCCAAGTCCCCCAGCCTCTGATGCATTTTCCAGTTAACCAGCTTTCTCTGCTTCCCGTAGAAATTTCAGTTGCCAATGAAGGAAACCTGCGTCGGGTGTCAGAAGACCGTGTACCCGATGGAAAGGCTCTTTGCCAACCAGCAGGTCTTTCACATCAGCTGCTTCCGCTGTTCCTATTGCAACAGTAAGCTCAGGTAAACACACTGCTGCATTTGGCTGCTCTCTCGGAAGTGTGGCTTTCCTCTTCAGCAGCGGAGTCAGACACTGCTCAGGCTTAGCTGAGCTGAAGGCAACCGTAATCCCGCACACTGGAGAGGAGCGTGGGAGTGGTAACGCGGCCCTAGTTCTGCCAGCGGCTGCTGCACTTGATGTGCTCTATTTTTAAATGTTTAACTTGATGTGGGGGGAAAATGATAATATCCAACTTTGTCAAGAGCTCCCTGACATTTGAAGAGAGGTCTGGGGAAGCTGTAAGCTTGTCTCTTCTAAACACGTTGGAAGACTGAAATTGAATCTCTTTAGTAACAGAACTAAAATACACACCCATCTGGGTGGTTGAGCTGCAGAACACTAATATTTGACTTTGTGTTTTCCCAAACAGTCTCGGGACGTACGCATCTCTGCGTGGGAATATTTACTGCAAGCCTCACTTCAATCAGCTCTTCAAGTCTAAAGGCAATTACGATGAAGGCTTTGGGCACAAACAGCATAAGGAATTATGGGCAGGCAAAACTGAATGTGAAGAACCCTCTGAGAAAACTGTCCATGGTGTAAATGCATCAGAAAGTCCCCAAAGCCCAGGAGTAGAGGATGCCCCAATTGCAAAGGTAGGAGTTCTGGCAGCGTGTATGGAAGCAAAAGCTTCAGCTGTCCCCGAAAGAGAAGAGAGACCAGCGGAAACAAAAAAGCTCAGGATAGCTTGGCCGCCTCCGTCTGACCAAAGTGTTCAAGGAAGTGCCTTAGATGAGGGCATCAAAGTATTGAAGCCCAAATGGCCCCCAGAGGAAGAGATTTCCAAGCCAGATGTGCTGGATGATGTGGATCTGGATCTCAAAAAGTTAAGAAGATCATCTTCGCTGAAGGAAAGAAGTCGTCCCTTTACAGTCGCAGCTTCATTTAGAACGGTATCTGTTAAAGGCCATAAACCGGAGAGTTCGTCGTCTCCCTCGAAGGCAGAGAGAGACCTTGTGAAAAGAAGTGAGGATCTGGAGAAGGAGGTTGTGGTGGACAAAAAGCAAAAGGAGAAGAAGGTTGAGAATGGAAACATCCAGGGTGCTGAAGAGAAGAATGTAGAGGAAGAGGAGGAATTGTCTGCTATCAAAACAGTTGAGCATCATTTTCTAGAGAACGGCCAGGTGAATGCGGAGACGGACGAGGAAGAACATGCTATGGAGGAGCAGGAAATCCCACGGGAAGAATTCCTTGAACCGAATTCTCCTAAACGTTCCAGTTTAGCCGATGTTGTGACTGCTAAGGAATCGTCTCCCGACCAGAATCGCAAATCCCAGGACGTCGGTTTCTGGGAGGGTGAAGACATGGAAGACCTATCTGTGGAAGAACAGATCAAAAGGAATCGTTACTATGAAGATGATGATGAAGAATAAATTGGCCTTTTACTAGAAAACTTGCTGCGAGGTGCTGGGCCTTTTGTTTTTTAATCGGTGTTTTTAGCTTTAATAAAGAGCTGTCCTCCATGAAAGCGATGCTGTACTGCACATCCACATCAAGGGAATCCTACATACAACTGATCTCCACTAGGAAAATACTCCGGAAGCCTGCAGAGAGTATGTTCGAGCGCATGGAAACAAGCGTTCAGCTGTGGGACAACTTCAACAGGTATCACCTGTCTGCAGCACGAGCACAGAGCTGCGCTCTGCTCTGTCTCCTTCAGCTTCCGTACGTATTTCACTAACAGCTTACGGCGTTCCGCTCTCCTTGTGCTGGTGGAGTGGCACGGCCGTTCTGTAGCGTTACTTTGACCACTACAAATGCTACTGCAGTGCTTAGGGACCAATTTCAAAGGGATTTTTCTGGCCTGCTTTAAAAACAGTAACTGAAGCACTTTAATACACGGAAAGGGCATAACTGGGATGGATTTTTTTCTAGGAGTAAAACCATTTATGTACATGCTGAGTATCCAAACCAACTAAAGCATCTTAAACTGAGTGCAATGTAATTTGTATTTTATTTTCCTTTCTCAACACTGCCTACCATCAATTGAAGACTCCCTGCTCTCTGTTTCTCACTGTGCAACTGGAATGGGGGACCCGGTGCTGGAACATCGTACGTATTTTAGTGCTTATCTCAAAACTGTGCTGACCAACAGATCTCTTTGAGGACAAATCAACCCTTTTGCAGTAGCCTGCAGGGCATTACTTTTGCATTTCATGTGCATTGGAAGAGGAGGGGTTTTGTTTTCATTTTTGTTTGTGTTTTTTTTTTTACTTGGAGTTCATCTCTTTAAACTGCAGATAATGTTTTTAAGGCCTTTTGACAACTCTGAAGTCCTACTTGTATCAGTCTGCCATAAACAGCTGTGAAATTGCGCTGCATTGCAAAAAATCTCTGGAATAAAATCATCGGAACCATGAAACCTTTGATTGCTACCATTGAAGCTTAGTACATTTTTAAACTTGACTTCGTTTATTTTGCGAACCATGAAATCCTGAGTGATGGAAGGAGGATGCCCTTTTATATTAGCTTTTATTTGTACTGTATTCTCATGAGAAGTAGCTCTTAAATATACTTGAGGTGTAAAATATCTTGCTTTCTTAACAGTCCTGCTAACTACACAACCTTCAATAAAGTTCTAAAGTACATGAAATTTTAAGTCTGAAGAGTGGTTTTGTACTTGTTTCCCAAGAAGGTGGCGTTTTAAAAAGGAGGGGGGGGAAATACCCCTGTTCTTACTGGAAGCTGGAGCCGGGGCTGTGAGTTTTCTGGTGCCACTAGGTGACACTGTCTGTCCGTTCTTTTCTGGGTGACAGCTGCATGGGCAGAGCCTGCTCTCATCTGCAAGAGCAGGGGGAAGAGGATTAAGAACAGGGTGGGCCAAAGAAATAAGGACGTGCAGGTATTTTAGACTTACATTTCTGGCTTTCAGGTGGTTCTTGTGTGTGGCAGCTGGGAGAGCTGGGGGGGGGTGTTCCCCAGTTCCTGTAAGCTGCCCTGTACCGCAGTGGTTTTCACCTGAGGCTGCTGGTGATTTGGTTGTGGTAGATGGGGGTGAAGACACAGAAGAAATGCAGCTCAGTGTCCTGCAGCAGCAGAGAAAATGTGTCTGGTGTGTACAGAGGGGAGGGAGAGGGGATACAGCCAGAAGGGATCAGCAGTTGCACTTTGTGAGGTGTAAAACCTACTGCTAATTTTTAGTTCTTGTTAAGGGAGGAAAAAAAGACTCATCTCGTACAGACAGAGGTACTGCAAAACTCTGAAAGCTGAGGTGCAAGCACATGCTGCTTCCCGTAACCGTTCTCTCTTCCTAACAAAATCCATTTCGCAGCTGCTTTCCTCAGATTGCAAAGGCACGGGAGATCTTTCTGAGGGGAAACAGTGCGGAGGGTGTCTGAAAAGGAAGGCTATTTGTTGTGGACTTGGATTTATTGGATGTGCCTACTGCTGGTTTCTTAGGCAACGCCATTGACTTTTACAGCATCTCCCCAGTTACGTGATCCTAGAGCAATACCGGCTGCAGCTACCAGAGATGGAATTTACACATCATTAATTCCGGCTAAATCCGAGGCTTCTGCGCTACACGGTCCCTTCGTGTTCGCTCTGATGGGCTGAACATCTTCACGGAGGAATTGGCACAAATGGTACTTTTACATAAAGTCATTGATTTTAAAGAAAGCGGGGAGACCTGAACTGGCCTGTCCTTGAATCTATTAATTATCATCGTGTTTTGAGTGCTTAATGGGCCATTTAATTTTCTCTGGACTGGACAGGTGCCAAAAGAGCCATTCTAGGAGAGATGGAGCTGGGGGAGGAAGCTGAGGGTGACCCAGGTCTGGGGAGGCTGAGAACCGGACTCGAGAGCTTCCACCAAGGCCAGGCTTTGGTAGTGGGCACCCCCTCAGCCCCAGGCTCTCCCGCTAAGCCATGGATCTTTCTGAACGTTTTCAAAGCCAAAGGGAGTGTCTCCAACTTCGCCAAGCGATGAACCTCTGGATCGGGTTTGTGCTTTCACGTTAAACCACGGGGCCCTTTTGTTAGCCAAGCTCATCCCCGGTATCTTCCCAGGGGAGGAGTGGGGACGGGCTCCGCCGCCCTTCTCCCATGATGAAAATGCTCGTAAAGTCTCCTCTGATGCTCTCCTAGCTTCTTTCTAACCTTCAAATACGCAAGCAAAGCT
>JANHFX010009753.1:138397-149230 GCA_027560015.1 Chloroceryle amazona | reverse complement strand
CCCCCCCCCCCAAAAAAAAAAAAACAAACAAAACCACCAAAACTAAACTAAAAACCCCAAGCCCATGGATCTTAATTTAGGGCTCCCCAAATCAGAAGGCACTTTGAAAGACATGCAGAAGCACAGAACAGCCGATAGATTTCCATATCCTGCAGGGTTTTGGCATGAATCCCCTTCTTTGGTTCCAGGCAGAAAAATACAAAGAGACGTCTGTGAATAGGACCTCACTGGGTGTCCAACCCTCTGAGTGAAATTTCCTGTGTAGAGGATGGTCTCGGCCTACATTTTCTAGTTATTATATAGAATTTGTTTCCTGCTAAGCTAGGGGAAAAAAAAAAAGTATAAAAATATAAAACCTTTAGTGAATTCCCACCTTATAGAGCTACTTCAAGCTGTACAGGCAGAATTTGTACTGGAGGAGTTGACATTGAATAGGGTAGTTGAAGAGAGACACCAAAGCTCAGCAGAAACATCCTTTAAAAATTATTTGTCTCGTCTGCTATATTTTGTAAGTTGATCCAAATCAGATTTTGGAGTAATACCATTAAAGTCAACAACCAATACCCAGGATGAATCCAGCTCTTAAAGTGCCATTCAGGCTCCTTGAGAGACACACTTCCCAATGACTCTTTTAGCAGTCATTAAACCAATTATCATCCCAGTCTATTTCCAACAATTATCATCACAGACTTTTTGGGTTTAATCAGCTTTTTAATTGACCTGTGAATAAGGCAGGAGTTACAACAGTCTCCCCTGATACCTCAGGTGTAACTATTACATGCTTAGCAATGGCTGTGCACACAAAATAACTTACACCACAATAGTGATCCGAGGCTGGGATATGAACAACGGTCTTCCTATAAATCAAGGATAAAAACAAGTTAAAGACAAAGAAGAAGAAGAGGAAGTAGTAATCCATAAATGGAATGTCACCACGATTTCTGACATTGCTTCTAGGGATTCCCTGGCTGGGAAACTTTGGAGCTGGAAAAAGTTGTGGGCTTTTTTTTTTCTAAAACGGTATGCAACACAGAATAAATTGTGACACAAAAAGTTTTGACCATCTCTTAAGTGCTACAATTATTGAATTGAGTTGCAGAAATGTCTTCAGACAATTGCTTAGGACTTTAAAAAGAAATCAGCCATTTAGGCATATGTCCCTCCTGCAAGCAACTAACTTTTTTAATGCCACTTGCCTTGGTACAGCTTTGCAAAGTGGCCTGAATGCAGCAATTTGCAGGATTTGGCACTGTGAGCCCCGCAAGCACTTAGCAAAAGCAATTGTGTAGCTCTATTGAAAATCCCGCATATCATGCTGTGGGGAGCCAGCACTTTTTATCTGTCGGCACTGTTGGTGACAAATATTAAAATAAAAAGTATGACACTATAGGTGCTTCAAAATTCAAACTGCAAGTTTCCTACTGCGGGACTTCTAACCATGTAATAAAGTGCAGGGAAGAAAGCAGAGTTCAGACCCCATGCTGTAATAAAGGCAAGGAAATCTTAAGTGTTCAAATACATAATTCATTCTCTTCTGAGACTATCTACCAGGTTTCTACCAGTAAAGATTTTAATTTGTGCCTAGATGATACAATCTTTAATTTCTCTTTTACCTCCAGAGACAGCTGGGAGGGCACTGGGGCAGACCTGCTCTTTGCAGTGGGCAAAAGCAAATGGTCATGGCAGGTCAGAGGGCTCCTCTGCGGCTGGTGAGGGCGCGATGGCCTCGCAGGAAAAAGAAACCCCTGTCTTCTGCTTGCTGCGAAAGCACCTGCAAGAAAGTCGCTGCAACAGCCAGTGAGTTTTGTTTGTTTTAAATAGAAATACTTTGCACCTTAAATAATACCTTATATCAAGTATCTCAAAGCACGTAGCAAACACTGGCTGAGCCTCAGCTTTCTGTGGGGAGTCAAGTCCCTCGTCCCACTTCTCATTTTGCTGTTTCCTGCTGACTTAAGGGCTCTGCTGCCATTTTGTTACACAGCTTTCAAAAATAGAATTTGAAACACATGGCTTTAAATTTTCTTATTAACTACAATCTTGAGTATTTATTGCTTTGTTCTATAACCATTTTTGTCTGTACTTTAATTATTTTATGTAAATAACAGCACCGTAATCACAAGGAAGACGAACCTAATGTCAAATTAAGGCCACTTTGTGTGTGGCTGGGTACACATGGCATCCATGCAAGCAACAAGTTAGTGAGAAGGTACTGGCGGTATAAAGGAGCAAATGTGTATCTGCTAAAAGGCCAGTGAAATCACTGCATTTGTATCAGGCATAAATTTGGCTCAACTGGGAGAGGAACACATACATCTCACTGCAGTGGTCATTTAACCTAAATTATTAGGTTGATCTGTGTGCCCCCCTGGTGTTAGCATACAAAATTGACTGGATTACATATTCAGATGAACACCTACAGCCAAATTGCCTTTGACCTATTTACATTTTCTAATCTAGCCTCTTAAATCTAGTTACTTTCTTTCTAAATCCTGGTCTTTTTTCATTCCTTCTCAAATGCCTTCTTAGGGACTAACATCCATCTCATCCCAAAACACGATGCCTGGTGAGGTGCTTGGCATTCAGCGTGTTAGAGGCTGTTGCCTTCAGTGTGGCTTGGTCCTCCCAGATGTGGCTATTCCAGCAGCAGTGCTTAAAATCCTGAGATCTGTGCACCTTCTAGAAGGAAGCCCAGGAATAGTTTGTGTATTCAATCTTTAAACCATCTTTAATTTGATGTCCATAATTATTTTTTTACAAAATAGTGCTAGAAGTTAGCACCATGTCCTGCCCCACAGTCTTTACTGGTCTTACAGTTTCCCTCTTGCCGATCCCCTTTTCTACCCATGCTTATAATATGTTTAATTTGGTCTCTACCCACACTTATTTAGAATATTCTTTCATGTGATGGTATCTGAGAGGTGCCTTAGTGTGGTGTTTAGCTTTTCAAGTCACGCTATTGCATTAGCGATGATTTAAAGACACTAGGTAGATTTTACCAAGGAAGAGCCAACATTACTTCTCTAAGTGAAGTAATAACAAATTTATAAAGGACAAACTTTCAGGCATTAAACTTCTCTACCTGAAGTAATAATAATAAAAAAAATTAAAAGGACAAACTTTCAGGCATGAAACTTATTTCCCAGTTTTCAGTGTCACTAACAAAGCTTTCAAACCCCATCCCCTTCCTTGTATAACACTAATCTCTTTATGGAGCCCATGCCCTTCACTTTGTCAATGCTGCTGTCCCCGTTCCTCGACACAGCACCCAGTCCATCTGTGACACTGTCCCACCGCGGCGTGCTGGGTGTGCCACAGCGTGCACAGGCTGCTGCCCTGCAGCTCTGCCATGCTGGCCGTGTTGTGCTGACTGCATGTGGCACCACCTTGCTGAACAGAGCAGTTGTGTCGATCTGCTCTGCCTGGAGTAAGGAAAAATTGTGCCCCTACCTAATGAACTTGCTGAGAAGGCTCTGTTATTGTCTGAGAAGCCAGGGCTTTGGACTGCAGGTATAGGCAGCAGCTAGTTTCCATCTGGGTCTCCAGCAGCAGAGGACAGTGCTAAAGCAGGGTCCCAGGGCACGGGTTCCTGGCGCCTTTCCCGGCGATAGCAGAGCATTGCGATCACACAGCAGAAACGGGTGCTGCCCCAGCAGGCTCTGGCCCTGCTAGCGACCCTTTGCTACGGTGCCAGCCACTCCGAGAAAGTGCAGGTCCTCAGTTCCTCTGCCTAGGCTTGCTCTTTCAAGAAAATATTAACATTATTTCATGCTGCTTTTTAACAGCTCTTCAGGGTTGGGCAAGAGCTAGCTCTGATACCTTAGTGCAAGAAAGACTAGTAATTAGAAGCACAAGCATGGTGCAGCTGGGTCGAAATGTGTTAAAACAAACAATTAAAAATAAAAAAATGGAGCACCCTCTGCCTACTTCAGTTTAGGAGAAAGGTCTCTCTAACTCTACCTGCTCTGAGGCTACATCAGGGCTCTTTGACTCTGCTCTGAGACTTGCTGACACTACTGATTCAACACTGTATCAAGACACTCCAACTGTGATCTGAGACCTGGAGCAGAGTGGGAGCATCTTGACACAGTGTCAAAACAGTAGTCAGAGCACATGGACGCAGCACTGAAAGGCTTTTGTCTCCCAAATGAAAAGAAGCTGGATTATTTTCATCTTTTTTTCCTTTTTTTTTTTTTTTTTTTAAATAATGGTAGATTTCTCTTAAAAAAAAACCCCACAGTTTATTTGCAGGAAGAAAGAATGACATGTTCCCCCCACACACTTCATGTTTGATAAAGCAATGTGACAGACAATGGCTTCACTGTACAATGCACTTCACTAAAGCAAAGTTCTTTGGCTTTGGAGAAGTAAAAGGCTGTATTTGGAAATCATTCCAACTTAGGAACCAAAAGAGGTTAATCATTTTGTGATACTGCCCATCAATCATCTGCATGTTTGTGCTTGGTGTATATTTTGGATTTGCATTTTTGTACAGTAACATTAATTTGATCTGACTAATAATTTGGGGCATAGCGTTGCTCACCACTTTGCCCACAAAATCCAAGCTATGGCACTTGGTAAGAATACCCATGAATTCAGATACGTGAGTGTTGACCAGTATTCATCAACAAAAGACATTAGTTTAATTGTCAGAATGTGGCAATGCCTGCTGAGACAGGTTTCTTTTTTGCAGATGAGATGGTCTTAATGTTACATGGACTGTGACTTTATAACAGGTTAAATTCATTTATTTAAAAATAAGTATGTAGTTGAATTTGGTTTGCCTCACTGGGGTCACAGGTACCAAGGAATCAGCAAAACCATCTACTGAATGTTTTATAGATGGTGGTGTTTTTGCTGAATGTTAAATGAAAACAATCCATTAAAATAAAAAATGAAAATTCTTTTTGTTTCCTTTTCCTCTTGGGCCTTCCCAAAAGGAGGTCGACACCGACCCAGTTTGAAAAATACTTACCTAAGCCAATCACTGCCCAGCATGTATTCCCTTGAGCGACTTGAGTGGGCATGATGCCATCTGAACAGATGGGCATTACTGTAGGCAACCAAGAGACCATGCATGTGAATCAAGTATGGGTGTTTACAGCATCATTTCCCTGATGAGAATGTCAAAATGGCAGCCCAGTCCGAGCCTTTGGCACAGTTCAACTGCATTTCACTAATTCAGCTCTAAAATGGACAACTTCACAAAATAAATAATTAACGTTCAGTTGGGTGCTCGTGATTCTCCTTCGCAGAACTGTGCAGCATAAGAGGGTAATGGACTCACTGAAAATGCCGTGCCTGACTCCTTTCTGTAGCAGGAGGACTTGCTGTTGTGTAAAATGAGGGCAGAGAAGCCCCCATGTCTCAGGCAACTGTAGTACAACAGGCAGGAAGAGGAGCACTACAGATGTACTCTGAACTGAAAGAAAGAAAGAAACCTGGTCACATTTTTTTAGGAAGACATCTTAGTTCAGATCACAATTAGTATAAAATGGGACTCAGATGCATGATGTATTCGAATAACGCACCAGGTAAGGTCAGATCCTTAAAATTGCTCATATTGGATTAGGATTTCATGGCCGCCCTGGAGATGCACATAAATGTTGCAACATTTTTGATCCTAGCACGCGGTGTAACTCCTGTATCTGTTGAACAAAGTGATTTCTACTGAATTATCATTTGAAGTTTTCTACCATCTGTTACAAAGAGACTTTAAGTACAGAAATAAAGACTGGACTTCCCATATTAACAACTTTCGCTACTTTAACTAAAAAAAAAAAAAGAAAACCAGCTATAATATATATCCTGTAAGCTCCATTTAAAATATATCTGAAATGCTGTTACTATTTTATTTTTCTTTTGGTGATTGCTTGTGTTTTCTTTGCACAGGCTTCTCTGTGGCTGTGTAACATTAACTGCTTATGTAGCCTTCAGGTGTAGAGTTGGTATTTGATTTCCTACGTGAGTGGCTAGTCAGCCTGGATTTGAACAATTCGAATGCTGAGCCATCAGTGTGAGGTAGGAAATACTTTAGTGCCTATTTCTTGCAGGGATAATGCAACATCTTATTGATAATAGCTAAAACTCACCATGGTTTAGATGTGAATCATTTGTTGCTGGTTTTGGTTTGGGGGTTTGGTTTGGTTGTTTGGTTGGGTTTTTTTAAATAATCTAATTTCTGCTTGGGAGAATTCTAGGAAGTACCTAGTGAATTTTATATCTAGTCCCATATCTTGGTTGGGGAATTCAGGGGAAAAGAAAGGACGAAAAAAAAAAAAAAAGAGATCAGCATTTCAAAAACAAGATAAAAATGAAAATAAAAATAGTGCTTTTCTAACAGTTGCCTGGAAGTGTTATCTAGAGTGTGTCTTCTTCTGTATGCAAAATATTTCAATATTTTCCTTCCTCATTTCAAGCTATCAAAACCAACCTTTCCATTTGTCTTCTGTAATGTGTTATGATGGCTCTGACTTCTGCCATTAGACTTGCTAAAACACTCCGTTACCTTGTATTTCATTTTCTAGGGAGTGTAATGTTTATTTTCTTGCTCGATGTCATGGTAACAGAAACACTTCCTTTACATTATATCTAAGTTTGTGTTTTAAATACAAGCAGGGCAGGTTGGAGATTGCTGTATATCCCATGTGGAAAGCCAGCACTAGCTTTCTGGGTGCCAGCACATACTCCCAGCTGTTGCTGTTGCTCTAGGGTCACAGATGCATCTCACACTGAATCGGTTAAAAATGCAGGAGCTATGCTTGGGGACATAAGCTCAAATTTTCAGGTCCTGATTATTCTGTTAGTTTCATACGTGCAATTCCCACTGAAGTCAGCAGAAGTAGTACATGCAAACCTGCCTGGCTAATTTGGAGCCCAGAACTGCAAAGGATGTAATCATACATTCAAAATCTGTGGGTACTCAAGGTTTAATTCCACCCATCTCCATGATGTTAGGATTTACTACAGCTTTTAAGGATTTGGATGGATCAAAAAATATTAAGTATCTTTGTTTTCAATGGTCAGGGGAAGAAAAAGAGATCTGAAGTATACGAGCTCATCTTGGGCAAGCCCAGAAAGAAAAAACGTGTTTTACAGTGCTCTAAAACTGAGGTAAGAGGAATACAATGTATGGCACATTATGTATGGAAAAGAAATGTGAGACCCTGAGGGATGAAGGCAAACTAATCAAAGGAATAGCTAATGGCCTAGAAGGAGAACAGGGAACAACCTGCTTCTTGCGGAGTCCTTTCAGTTCCCAGTTCTAGAGGGCTGGCGTACAGACTGTTGGGACCTGAGCCCAAAGTCTCAATGATTTTATCCAAAAGGGGTCAAATTTAAGGTAAATTCTTTATGTCCATATATTTTAGCCTTTTATCAGAAATGAACAATTTCTTCCACACAGGGAAGAGAGACAGTTATTGGGGCTGGACCACTACTGCCACATTTGCACAGACAAAATGACTCATGCTTGCTCCCCCACAACGGACCAGGAATGGTATTGCTGTTTTCATCTGCTTCTAGGGACAAATACAATTATCAAAGGGTACCTCAGTCATTAGCAGGGCATCTGAGAAGACGACCAGTAAGGTCTAAACAAGCTGCCACTTGTCCCAGCAAACAAATGGACATCAAAGACACCTTTAATATGACGCTCCCTGCACTGGTATTGGCGCACTTCCTCATCTGTCTTCACATTAACAGGACTGAGAAACTCAAGCAAGGGGAGGCTGGAGTGATGCTGATTACGCTGGAAGCTGTGGCAGTTGGTTGAACTAATGGAGGATGGAATTACAGATGCCCGTAAGACCTGAAGGAGCCTTAACAGTACTGAGGTAGGGCACACAGTGCGGTCTGCAGAAGGAAGGGTCTGAAGGTTTGCTGAGCCCTGCCCTTCAAGCCAGCAGCTTTGGGAAATGGTGAAGAGGTAGTTTTAGGAACCCCCAGTTTCTCTCAGTACACTAATGAATACTTGCAGAAGGGAGTGAAAAGCACTGTTCGTGTTATTAATTGTGCTATTAATGACCAGGTTTTAAACTATGTGTCATTTTCTTGGGATGACAGCAAAGGACTATGCTATTTAAACAAATAAGAGTTTCTAGCCTGTAACGCTCAAAAAAAAAATACTCCAAGGGCTCTTGAGTAAAAAGGTGTGTGTAAGATGGACCCAGTAAAAGGAGGCCCCAACACGGAGGCGTAAACGCAGAGTAGTTGAAGAGCATTTTAATTTTGCATGTTCTCGGGTCTGGAAGAACCTGATTTGCACCCAGCGTTCCGGTAACACCCAGCCGGCCCAGCACGCTGCCCCTGCGCAGCCTCGGATGGCACCTGCCCCTCGGGAGCGGGGAGCGGGGCGTTCCTCCGGCCCGCGGGGCGCTGCGGCACGTGCTGTGGCCGGGGACCCGAGACACGCGACAAGGCGGGCCGCGAGGGCGCGAGGGATGCTCGCTTCCCGGGCCCTGCTCCGCCGAACCCGGAACCGAGCCCCCGCAGCGCTCGAGTGACGGCACTGTTACCAGCCAGCCGCGCGCCCCCGTGCCCGCGACGCCGGGCCGCGGCGGGAGGAGGTGAGCTCGGGCCCGGGCATAGGCGCAGCCGTGGCCGCCTCGCCGCGCGCCGCCTCCTCAGGGGGCGAGATGTCCCCGCGGCTGAGGCGGGAAGGGGGCTAGGAGGGAGGGCGGTCCCCGTCTCCGTCCCGGGGGCGATGCCACCGCCCGTCCCCGCTCCTTCTCCGGACTCTGACGACCGCGGGCTTCCGCGGCCTGGCCGAGGGGCCGCGGTTTGGGGCGGGCCGGGCTCTGAGGGAAGGCCTCTGCACGGTGGCGGCCTCAGAGACCTGTCCCGGGGAGCGGGGCTCGGGGTCCGGGTGGGTGGCTCTCGGTCCCGCAGCTCCCTCTCCCCGGAGCCTCGAAATCCATTGGCCACCACATCCTGCCAGTTACAGCCCTGTCCAGGCTGGTAGCGGCCGAGAGCCCCTGCCAGCTTGGTGGCGGTGGGAAGCAAGTTGCTGGTTTCGGTCGGTCTGGCCTAAATGAGATGAGGCTCTGACATAAACCATGTAAACATTCAAGTAGATGCTATACGTGTCAACTGTGTGAAGGAGAAAACGGGTACTCGGAGAATACAGGCCAGTGTGAATGTAGAAGAGGGGTTTGGAAAGAAGAGGCTCAGAAGTGAAGAGATAAAGCCAAGAGTGGAAAAGGCTGGAAGGAGCAATAAGGGATAGCTTGGGAGGGCCAAAGGCAGGATTGGTGGGGAGTGAGGTTACTGCACCTGCATTCAGAGATTATCATAAAAGGTTTGCTATGTTCCTGTAGTTTATCCAAGACACTTCTCATCATTTTTTGTAATAATAGTTTTAATGTTGAGAGAAATCAAGAAGGTTAGCAGAGCAGACAGCCTGCATTATAAAGGAGAGCAGCAAATGTAATACAGGAAGAAACAATAGCAGTTCTGTTAATGGAGAATAGTAGTCTGATTTTTAGTTTAGTGGAAAGCTCAAGGCAAAGCACTGACAGCATAAACTGTTAGTGAAGCAGACTTGGAAGAAACCATATTAAAAGACCTAAGAAATTACATGATGATGGCCAATAGATAGCTTTAACATGTTAACTCTCAAACCACAGAGGCAGGCTAACAGGCAACCTCAGCCTTCCTCAGTAGTCAGCTGGCTATGTGACTCCCACTTCACTGTCGTAGGGAATGTAAGTTTCCTCACTTCATGCGACATCAGTGATAGGAGCAGTTGGTCTAAGTGTTATGTACTGGTCATAAGGTAGCGTAGAAATTCTCCTCAAATACAAATGCATTTGTACACTGTTGCATATGTAACTAGGGAACAAGTCTTAGTAACCAGGAAACACCGATGTTAACTCATGCAGCAATGATGCCTGTTGGCTTCAGAGTCAAAGTTGGACAGAGGTAGACAAATGCAAACTAAAAGTGCTTTTTTGTGTATTTGTTTTGCAGATGCTTTCTTGCCATTGATATTTTTTATTTAATGTTGTGATGAACTACACACTGTAAATTGGAGCCAGCGTTTGGAAAATGCAGTTTGTTCCTCAAGGGAAGGAATGAGGAAAGATGTTTCAGGGGGAGGCTGCAAGTAAAGAGTGTTAATACTACACTTATCTACGACTCAGTTTGCAGACCCTGGTCTTACAGACAGGTAGGTTTTGATAGATCTTTGCAGTTGTACTGCAGTGTCATTTCTTGTTTCTACTTACCTGGAGTAGCTAGAGGTTCCTGGTGAAAGGGGCTGCACTGCACTGCATGCTTCTGCTCCTGCTCTGCTTACTTCACCTTGCCTGTCCCTTCACATAAAATCTAGCGGCGGTGTGGCTGCAGAAGGGAGGAGCTTCAGCAAGCTGATATGATGGAAAAATTAAAATGAAACATAACTATAGTCTTCTGTCATACAGGGGAACTGAACTGTTTCATGCAGTGCTTGCGTGGTGTCCATGTTGCATGCAAGGTTGGGGCTGGCAATCTACTGGTGAGTGTGGGCATAGGACCGCCCCTGTGGCGGCAGTCTACAATTACACTCAAACAACTATAGTGGGAAATCTTGTCACTCTGAAGGTGCCTAAACGTACGAGATGTCAGTATGAGTTCATCCATGTTTAGTCACTACTAAATGCAAACACATTACACGGCAATTGGTGCCTGTATATTAGAGGCTTCATGGAAACAAGTTTGAAGCAGAAGTTGCTTTTGGTTTCCATATTATTGCGTTTAAGAGAAAACCAACCAATTTAAGAAATTATCTACAAAGCCAACAGTCTTATGGGTGATTAGTTTGATTTTTTTAAAATACACTACATCTGCTTGTAC
>JANHFX010009753.1:124908-138297 GCA_027560015.1 Chloroceryle amazona | reverse complement strand
AAGAAATTATCTACAAAGCCAACAGTCTTATGGGTGATTAGTTTGATTTTTTTAAAATACACTACATCTGCTTGTACACTACATCTGCTTGTACTACTCGGGTGGTACTAAATAGAAAAAAATACAGGTATAACCAGCTGTTAGAAAACTCTCCTGGTCTGTGTCAAGAAGAAATCTTTACCAGTGTAAGACTGAGTGAGAAAGTGGGCCTGGATTTCTTCACTCTACTTGCATGCATGCCAGAATCCAGGCCTTCAGCTGCAGAGCTGAAAACTGCTGAACAGCTTTCCTCCCTCCCTTGATAAGCTCTGTTACATCGCATGCAGAGTGTTAAAAGCCGTGTGCTTCAGGTTTTTCTCAAACAGCACAAAAAATAGTAGCTGCCACCAGCATCTTGTCTTGAAATCCTTGTTCATACACTCTTATATTTGTCATTTAAGTTGCTTATTTTAAAATTACATCTGAATCTGTATTTCAGTTTATATGGGGGGGGGATGTCATGACTGGGGAGAGGCCTGATGCAGTGACCTTGCTCACACTGAGGATTTCTTTTTTAGGAGAGCAGAATGGGCAGTTTGTGATGCTCCCTGTAAGAGCAAGGGTGCTGGAATTACTACACTTTGATGCTTTTGAGTTCTATCAAAAATGTCTCCTTGTGGTAACTGCTTAAATTCTGTATACACTTGTTGCTCAAAAGCATTCTTTCCTGTATCTCGTGTGATTTCTATTTTTTGTTTTTTAGTTTCTTCTCCCTTTTTACAGTGATATACATACTAACAATGGGTTTGTTGTGTGTGAGGAGGTAACAGAGACAGGTGTGTATAGTCCTTAGATTCCTAATCCTCTCTTCTCCTTCAAATATTCCAGACTTATTTAACATACTTCATATTACATCTGTTCACTTTTTTTTCCCTCCACTTTGGCCCTGCTTCTTTGCATGGTTTAAAATAGTTCTGATTAATTTCTGTTGTTCATTTTGGTAAAAGAGAAATGCCTGCATTTCAGCTGCTTTGCTGCGAATACTAATTTCTCTAAAGCAGAAGTACACCCTCTGCCCTACTTAATTGTGGGACTTTCTCACCCTGCACTGAACAACCCTCCTTTCTTTCCAAAGCTGGGATCTTCACAGGAGGTTAAACACAGGCAGTTTGGGGTTGTTTTTTGTTTTGTTCACTTGGCTTTGACCTGATACTGATTAAACAACTGTTCCTTTGGTGCTGAAAAATATAGTGATAAGGAATACAACCTGTATCCGTTACTTTCATGTAAGTTTTATTGCTGTTTTGGTAGCTGTATGACTTCTGCTGGCATGCTGTACTGTCTGCGAAGAAAATCATGTTTGAAGTCCAGAAGACAAGTTGAAAGTTTGGTGTTTCCCATTAAAAAGAAATAAATAGGTGGAGAATTAATGCTACTTTCTTTTTCTTGATGATAACCTGACTTCTTTTTAGAATAACTTTTTAATTAATTTTCTTTGGAACCTATGGACATTCTTAATGGCACTTTGATTTCCTTCTTGTACAGTATTATAACTAATTTTTTTTTTCTAGCTCTGTTGCCTGTTTGCCCTTCAGGCTGCACAGATTATATAATGAGATTTCTCTGCTTCTGGCCACTGATGTACAATCTCTCTTCTGTCCTCTAATCTGCTGTTCTTTAGTACTTTGATTCCTCATGTTCTTGGGTGGCCTTTCTTGTCCCTCTCTTTTGGATTTAGTGTTTTCTCTAGCTTTTCTGAGGCTGCTTTCTCCATGTTCATTGTCTGTTTGGCATCAGCATGATCTGTAGCTTCGCTCTTTCTTCTTTTCATCCTTCACAAGATCTCTGCTGCATATGGTGGCCACCTTTCTTTAAAACTGCTTTAGCAAAAGCTCTTTCAAAAACTTAGGCAATCTACTATCTACCTTCTTGCCTGTTCTTATCTTCACTGTTCCCTCCCCACTATGCTCCTAGTTTGAGATCTGTCAACTCTGCATGATTAAATCGGTGTAAATAGTCTTGGCAAACAGTTTTGGGTTCTTATATACTGGCTCTCCCTGAGTCCTCAGATTCTCCCCCCCCCCCCGCCCCGCTAGAAAACCTCCTCTTTTCTCTCTCTCACCATCATCTCTTGAGCGCTGCCTCTTTCTCTGCTTTTCCTGGCTTTGTCTGTTGCCTCCAGGGCCTCCACTGTCACATCATACAGTTATTCCATCATATCTGGCATTTCTGACCTGATCTTCCTCTCTAGCTTGGCTGCATTTTCTCATTAGTTACAGGCATCCCCTACTGATTCAGTTAGACTTTTTTTTTTTAAGGTATTTCCTACAGCTTTTCTATTTTATTTTTTTTTCCCTGTGACTTTTAAAAATGTCTTCTAACCTCTAAAGCAAACTGGTGGGGTTTTTGTTGGCTTACTTGCTCTCTTCCTTTTTTGTTTTGCATATAGACTTCCTGTAGCCATTCTGAAAGACCTTCAAACCATCCCATTTGTAGTGCTTAACACCAGTACCATCTGTATTTCTACAGCTACTGAGGAAGGCTGAGGTTGCCTGTTAGCCTGCCTCTGGGGTTTGAGAGTTAACATGATAAAGCTATCTATTGGCCATCATCATCATCATGTAATTTCTTAGGTCCTTTAATATGTTTTTTTCCAAGTCTGCTTCACTAACAGTTTATGCTGTCAGTGCTTTGCCTTGAGCTTCCAGTGGCACAGCTTTAGCAATCTTCACCTACTGACATTCTCTTTCCTAAGGCCAAGTTTCCCAGGAGATTTTTCTCCTGTGACACAATCTTCCGTAAACTAGAGTGCTGAAATCTCTTAGCAAAATTTAGTTCATCAGGCTTCAGTACTGGGTGACCTCACTGTGAAGCAGCCTCTAAAATATATTTTAGTGTCCAGATTGCCTAGGTAATTCCATTAGTAGCATTCTCATGGTAGCTGAGCAGGTAGATTGTCTTATTATCACAGTGCCTAAATTAAATTCAGGCCAATTTAGTAGAGGTAAACTCTGCTGGTGATATGGGTTCCATGTAACTCTGCTTCCATAAAGTTGTCTCCATTTTTAATTTAAATCTTCTAAAGAGAAATACAGTTATCTTTCTCCTTGTTAACATCCTCGGGGGTTTTTTAAGTAGTACACACAAATTGAGTGGAAATTGTGGTGATCTATTTGGTGTACTGTAAAAGTATGAGATCTGTCTCTTTTTTTGTCAAAAAAATACTTTAATATTTCTCTCCTTTAATACTGCCATCTGTGTTGGGACAGTTAAGATTGGTTAAGATTAAGAGATGAGCATGGTGTAAATTAATGAATAGTGAGACTGAGCAATTAACTGGGCTTTATGACAACAGAAAAACAAAGCAGTCAATATTTGTATTGTTTTATCAAACATTCTTTCAAAATACTAGAACTTCTGTCCTCTAAAATCAAGTGGACTGTAACAAATAGAAAATATTTTTTATTTTAAACTAAGCAAAAGAGCAACCTTGGATGGAGATTGGGATAATTGTAAAACTTTTATTTTATTTTTTCATCTTAAGGTGTTGATTATATCAAGGTGAAAGGTGGTCTAGGTTCTGTTGTCACCTGTGCTCCAGGAATGCTTCGTGACTGGGTTTATCTGCCACCTTCCACTTCCATCCATGCCATGTGAACAGTAAAGGTCTGGAAACACTTTCTAGTTTTTCAGTCAAGCTGCAAGTTTTACCAGTAGCCACTGTGTTTTGCTTTTGTTGGTTACATTGCCTTCAGAACTGCCTTCATTGTTTTATGCAAAGCAACTACCCTGAAGTATGCTATGGTTGCTTTTGTGAGCACTTTTTGCTTCTCAAGTCCTTCCTGAAGTTTGTTAATGCTGGAGCTTCCTGACAAAAAGATCTCATGACATTGCCAGGAAGCTGTCACATCCTCTCCACCCTCCCAGCGACCCTCTGCTCTTGGAAACAGCTGCACCAGTATTTCCACCAAAATGTTTGAAGTTTAGCACTTAACGTGCTATGGAATACAGGACCTTAGAATGGAAAGCATTAGGTGACTTCATAGGCTTGGCTGATGAGTTTTTATAACAATATTTGCTTTTAAGAGGGGAGGAAAAAAACCCCATGATTTTGGGGAAACAAGAAGGTTGCTTTACCAAATCATAAAAACCAGCCCTCCTCCCTGATCAGCAGTCCTGGAGCAACAAGCAGTAGCTTCCTTGTATTGTGAGACTGCTGCAAAATGCAGATCATATCACTGGGGATGAGCCATGATGCCCTGGCTCTGTGTCCTTCCTTGAATGCACAGGCTTAGCATTAAGAGTAGAGAAAAATTGTGCTGCCCCAAAATGAGCTCCGCGAAGGACGGTGCCAAGGAGGGAGGTGTGCTGTTGCCTTTTGTGCTCTCCACTACACATGCAGTTCTCAAGGATGGTGTAAGGGGTTACAGGGGAGCAGTTCAATTTCAGTTCTAGAGTCCCGGGGATGAAAATGAGCATGCTGTTAGTGTGTCAGCTGCAGCTGCCGTCTAGTCTGCTACACAAGATCAGACACTATCCTCATAATTGTGATTAAAAAGTGTTACCACCTTTCTCTACCCATTTCAGAGCAGCGATTCTAGTTGGGATTGTTCACATGACCAAGAATGTGGCAGTGAAACAATCAGTTCTGAAATATGTCACAGAATCTAATTTGCTATACCTTTACTGTTTCCCTTCACTACATTGTGATTAGTGCACAAAACCTGAATGGTATGAGTCTGCTATGAGCTTGCTTGGTTTTTTATTCTTTCCAACAGAAGTTCTGTTTCCTGCCTTCTGTTGAAAAGTATATAGTAGTTTCTGTGGGAATCTGTTTCCTGATTCTTCTTTGAAATCCAATATCCTTCCTGATGTAGCTGTGAAAGTATGACAGTCTTCTGTTATGACAGTGCTTATGTGATAAATGTTACTTGACTCAGTAAAGAGCTGGCTACTTCTGTGAGCCAGGTGCCCCCCAATTATGGTATCACTCAGGCCCCCTCAATTTGTTGTAGTCCACTGTGAAGACCTTAAAGAGGGTGCTGTAGTTGCAGGTGACAAGAGAGGTGTTTCTTGCATTTGCTGAGGGAGGCAAAAGCTGCTCTGAAGCCCACTGGTCAGGCTGGCTGTGCCTTACATTCTTTCTCTTAAGCTGTCTGAGTTTTTGCAGTGTTTGCCAGTGCTTGAAGAAGAGCTGAGTTGGAATGCCTTTTCTGCTGCTTTATACACCCTGTAAGTTTTCTTTTGAAAAATGGCCCACAGTATTGCTTACTAAATTCTTCAAGGGGAGACTTCTTGATCCTGTTGTGAAAGTGTTCTTTTGAAAGGGGAGAGTATATTCAACTAATAGCTTGTTTGCTAAGTGCATCTATTAATTTCTAAGAAGTTGTCTACTGCAGTACTCATTGTTTTCACAAGCAGTATAGTTTTTTTAATATTAATATAATTCTATTCATTTACCAAAAGAAATAGGAGGAGGAAATAAATGGTTTAACTGCCTATTGTCACATGCAAAATCCTTGATTTGTTAAAAGAACCATGTAGAGAGGAAACATTTTATCTTAATCTCACTGAGTTCTGTTAAGCAGCAAAGAAACACTACTTTGTGGCGCAGAAGTCCACAGATCTGGCTCTGTGGTGGGTATCTCCTGTGGAGATCTTGCTCAAGGTTGGAAAAGCTCACACACTGAATCAGTAGGACCCAATTACTAGCTCTTTTCCCCCCACCATACCAATATGTGTGTCTGTGTGTGAGTGTGCGCACCATTGCAGCTGCAGTCACTAGTCACACACGCTCCTGGCTGACTGAGAGGAGTGCTGGAGCTTTTTCATTTAGAGAGCTCTGTTATGTGTGGGGGATTATGTTTTGCATTTAAAAAACTTATCAGCTTTTGCTGTGTGACTGTAGAACACGTCTGTTACTGCATTTTCAAACAAGGTATTTTCAGCAATAACTGTTGCCTCAGCAAGTATTCAAACATTAAGAAAAGCCCCCAAACAAATAAACCCCATCTTTCCCCAGGCTAAACACAAACAAAGTGAATTTCCACTCACACAATCATTTAACAGTACAGGTTTGAGTGTTACTATGAATTTATTTCTACACCATGCTGGATACTTTTTCGGAGAGGGTCTGCAACAAAGAGACATATGATCTTTGTGGAGTAGCCTTCCAGTGGTCAGCATTCTCCTGCTCAGCCCTTGCTGAGTGTTTGTAAATCTGTCAGGAGGACCTTATCCTATATGTACAGTATTTGCTGATCTGGATGTATATAGTTCTTCCTGGAGCTAAAATATCTTTTTAGAGTTTTGAGGAGTGCTCTTGCTGGTATTTTTGGGGTTTTATCCTGCAATATTGAGTCCACTATAGTTTTTTCTAATGCCCTTTCTTTTTTTTTTTAATTCCACTCAGGTGAACAGAATTCTACAACATGTGATAGATGTCAAGTGAAAACATTGCTACATACATTTTAACGTCTTTAAGCATGTAAAAAGCAAACTGAAATAAATGAATAATCCAAGTAAACAAAAGTAACAAAAACTGTATGCTTGTATCTCCTGTTACATGGTGGAAAATAATTTAAATACACTGTCACCTGGTGGCAAGAAACACTTCTTTTTGTCTCTAATAGCTGTCAGAAAAATTGCATGTTCTTCAGCAGTGTTGCTGCTACCAAAACTTCCATGGTGTTGGACATAGGGTGGTCTCTCTGAAACAATGCCTGTTCAATGGAGTTTATTACTCAGAAGATCACAGGTTGAAGAGTGCCTTGTGATTATGGTAATGAACTATGATTTGGGGCATTTAGCTTGTTTCTGTTGCAGTCTTCCAATAAGACCTTAAATGAGATGGTATGGATATAAATGCAGTAGTTTTGGGTACAAACAAGCCTTTAGGATGATCTTCCCAGCCCTAAGGCAGTCATCTATACTTCTAGTTACATGTCCCTGTTTTTTTTTGTTCATTGAGATGCCTTAGCTATGAAATTATTTTTTTGTGTGTCTCTTTTTACTAGGTAACAGAACATTCTTTTTCTGTCCTCCTTTGAGAAAGGTAGAAAAGATGTTTTGAGAGATTATTGGAATTGAAACAATTTAGCGTGCAGCTTTATTTCAAAATGATTAAATTATTGCAAAATGATGAAATTTGACATTGCAGTTCCCTAAGCTTTATTCCCATTTTGTAGTCTGCTGTTGGTGTAGGTTCCTCATTAAATGACTTCTGCGCAATCTGGAGTTGGAAGGCATGTGTAGGTCATCACTGAAATGTTTGTTACAGCCCATCATAGGTGCAGGCTTGGCTTGGCTGTCCAGAAGAGGCAGGACCACTGTGAAGAGGAGCAGCAAAAGACAGTATAGGCTTCCTTTGGAAGGTTTGTTGCTGCTACAGAGGAGGGTGGTTTGTGTGTGTCTGAATTGAGGCTCATGTGCTGCAGTGAGAGTGGGCTGCAATGTAGCAGTGACAACCAAAGGAACTCCTTGAGGTAATGCATTAGGTGATACAGCAGTTAGCGTGCTCTCCTAGTTTGTGTAAGAGGGTGGGCTATGAAGGAGCCTAAGCACTCTTTCCATAGGTCTTATTCTTCCTTAGTTGCCTTGTTCATCCTTAGCAGCAACAGTGAATGGCTGCTAATGAAAATTAAACCAGTCTTCAGGTTGCTGTCTTGTATGGTGAGTGCAGAGTCACTTGCACAGTACTCTCTAAATTGAGCTTTGCTCCTTATCAAATCCAAGTATCCTGTCCTGTAATTCCGAGCTGTGCTTCACAATTTACATGCCTGTGTTCTGCAGCTCATTAACTGAAGTGATAGACAATACAATATTAGCACCTAAAGTGAAGAGTGTAACTTTTTTAATGCAAAGTTCGAGGGAGAGCATTTGAACTTGGAGAAAACTAGTTTTTATTGTGTGTTTTTCTTAGTTTCTTTAACATTTAATGTCTTTTTAATACAAAGTGTAAAGCTGAGTTAGTTCAGGTCCTACGGTGTCTCTTAAGTTGGTTAGAGAGAAAGTAGATTTAAATATCCTGGGGTTTTTTATGCACCCTGTAATAGAATCTGTACAGTATGCTTTTCAGTTTTATCTTCGTAAGCTTTCATAAAAAGATCTTGAGCTGTAATAATTTTAAAGGACATGCTACAGTAGATGAACTTTTCAAGTGAGAGGACGATAGCTTTTCCTGTAATTCTCTTGAAAATCCTTAATAATGAAGTAACACCAAAAGGATTCTAGCTAAAGACGCAAACCTTCCTTAGAGTTGCAAAACATTTCTTTAGAAGAACATTAACAAACTCTTATATAAACTCTAAAATTTCTATTCTTTATATTGGGTGTCTACTTTGAGGTTGACTTAGTTTTTGATCTTTTACCTTTCTTCATCCTCTTTGCTTAAGCTTTTACACTGTGGTTTTTCTGGTTTTTTTATCTGTACATCTGGTATTCTCTCATCTCTGATTGTTTTATGTTTTCAGGAATCTAGAAGTTTTAGAATATTTCTTTAAGATCAGCTTTATTCTCACCACAGTCTGTCCATAAGCTTTCTTCTTGGTTTTAAAGAATTACTTGCTTCAAAGTAGAACTTCCTTTGTAGCATTTTATTCTTGCTAATTAGCGTGAAGAAATTTATTAAGTCTTTCTGTCCTTAATATTTCAGATTGTGGCCAGGTGACAAATGGGTAAAGAACAAAAGCTGAATTTAAAACAGCAAAACAAACCTCCAAATTATAGCCTCTATAAATGCAGCCTTCTAAAATGAAAATTGACTTGCTAAGAAGAATCTTGAACATTGTTTCTTATTTTTCAGTTGTACTTCAGAAATGAAGACAAACCAACATTTCATTTGACTCTACTGTGTTACAATAGCATGCTGCTAAATTTCTTAAACTAAGCAGGGAAACATCACATCAGATTTGGAGGGGATACCTGTGGTACTAGATTTCAGATGTCATGGGTTTGATTCTTAAGATGTTACTTTTTATTGTGCTAGTTGCAACTCCTTTTGGATATAACCTAGAATGTTGGCTGTTAGAACTCCAGATACATCTCCTTCCAGTAAGGGTTACGTGTGCTGCCGATGTGAATGGCAAGGAAGGCTACAGGGCTAAGGCGGCTTAAGTCACTTTATGCATTAACACAACTGAGTAATACAGCTGTGTGAGCCAGGGCATCCTTCATCCATGACAGAACCAGCTGAGCTTCAGCTATAAAGTAAATGACCTTGTTATCTGATGCTTAATCGGGGTGTGAAGCAGATAGGGCAGGTGTTATAGAGCCAGCATACTTAAGTGGGGGTTAAAAAGCTGTCAGATTCATCTAGTAGTAACCATAACTGGAAATGCACAAGTAATCATTTATACCTTTCCTTAACTAGTGAAGTGACAGATTGATTGTCTCTAAGAAAGGTGCTTATTTAATACTAGGCAAAATTGAAAGTTTGACCGCTTTCCTTTTATGGAAAAGTGTTAGTTTCTTAACATTTGGGAGCGCTACTGTTAAATGCTTCTGACTTCTGCCTATACCGGTTTTCTAGGAATTAGAAGTTCCTCCTGGGTGTAGTCCCAGGGAATGTCAGGTATCAGACTTCTGCACAAATAACTGCTGTAATGGTGTTTAATGTGGCGTAGTTGTGTGGTCATGACTGATCTTCTGTTCTTTGGTTTGTGTGAAACATTTTTCAATAGCTTCCTGAGCACTATGCACGCATTCTTCAGAAATACGATTCGCACCAATATTGTAGTAAAACCTCATACTCAATTCTCCCCAAAACAGGAGGCCCTATCTTTTCATTCCTCACTTGAGGAATGCAATGGGATCATGCCGTGTGATTTTCTTCTGAAGATCTTCCCACGTTCTGTTTCAGCCTCTGGCTGACACAGACAGCATTGGGGTTTCTGCTGCCTCTGACCTAGACTTCTGGGAAGCACCTTTATGTTCAAATACTGACTTTCTGCCCAGACAGAGAGGGGTGTTTGACAGGTGCTGGACCTCCAAGTTAAAGCAGTATCTATATACTCAAGGTTGTGCTTTAAATTGAACCTGGAAAGAATCACCGTACAGCCCAAGGTATGCTTCTGTATGAAGAACTATGAAAAAAATATTTATTTACTGTATCATCTGATCCATCTGAATGGATCCCCAATACAATATATTTCCTTTACTTACTCTGCATATAACTAGGCAATAAGTGCAAATCCACATCTGCAAGGATTGATTTCCCTTTATTTTTTTCCTGTTGTTCAGCATGCATTCAAAAAGCATCATCTAGTCCTGCTTTTGGGACATGCAGCACCATGCAAAAATCCAGACATATCCCTTGATTCAAGCTAATTAATCAGCTGGCACATCTTCTCAACAAAAGGAGGTTTATTGGAGATGGTGGGTGTTTCAGATAGAAATGTTGGGGCTTGTTCTGATGTAAAAAGAGATTGAAAAGTGAGCAATAGCAATAGTCATGATAGCAGTTTGGGGAGAAAAATAATGAGGTTAAAAGCTTCAGAATGGGAAGGTTGCTCTAAACTAAATGGGAGATGTCTGCAAATTTACTGAGCCAATATGTGTTTTGTTTTGACTTTACCATGTGCATGAAAACTAATGTTATTTCTTTTGCTTTGCTGCTGCACTGGGGAAATTGCTCTGCTGTTATGAGATGTTGTGAAAGATTGAAAGTAATGTCTGTGGTAAAGGAGGCCCAGTGACGGTTTGAAGGATTCTTGTAGAATTCATGTTACTTTACGTTGTTCCTTCTTTTTTCTTTTTTTCTTTTTTTTTTTTCAATACAGTTTAATTGAATAGGTTTCCAATAGAGAAATTACAGGATTTGAGGAGGGCTTTTAGGTTAGCTGCTTTTTATTAACCTGGTGCAACACCAGTAGAGTTCACAGGGGTCTAGGTGCACCGAGCTTCAGTCATATTCAACCATTCTGTTGGCCACTGATCCCAACAGAAATTCATCTGTGTACAAAAAAAATATTTTTATCAGTACAGATACTATAACCTGTACGAAATAGAGTAGTGCCGATTACATGTGATTTCTGGATCGACAATATCATTCAAGGGATTCAGAATACCCTTTTAACAGAGCAATTCACCTTGAAAGGGCGCCTCAGTCCTGTTAATGCATGTTCACTGATGCTTCCTGTAAAAGACATAATCTGGAAATGGAGATAACCAGAAATTCTCTGGTGAAGGCCATTAGAAACCTTTTAGGAGCTGTCCAAAAACTGGGTGCAAGTGCTGTGTATTTTTCTCTTATTTTGGATGTATCAAATCTTTCATCCAAAAGCCTTACTGAGCAATATAATTAATTAAACTAGTCTGTGAAATACAAGTGAAAAATCTTCACAGACTGTTTCCAGCCTTTCCAGCTTATCCACACTGACCACTCTGGCTTTACTCCCAGGGCAGCTACAATTCATAAACTTTAAGAAGCATTAAACACATTGATCACGTTAACCAAGAGAATAAAAGTTGTTGCTTCCTACCATTAGGTTCAGAGAAGGCAGTCAATAGGGTTCTTTGGGACTATCATTTTGTAGTAGTGGAGAAATTTAATTTCAGACATCAGTTTATAACCTCTGCCCAACTGTTCTACAATTTTCCATATGCTTTATTTGAATGCCACCCATCAGAAGCTGCCCAAGGCAAGGATGTCCTTTGCCTTTGACTTTCTCCTTTCCTTTCTCTGTTCCATATGCTTGCAGTAGGTGTTCATCGGGATACACCCAACCATAGCATGGAGCAGAGAGCTGTTCCTTCTGCAGTTGGCAAGCTTAGTGAGTCAGGGAAACAAGCCTCAAACTATTTGCTGAAAAATCCTCACCCTCAGCCATCAGCACTATGTTTTGTTATGGGAAATTCCCCTTTTGTGTCCGATGTGTCTACGTGTGAGATTGCTCCCTAACTTGGTCTCACTGGTTGAGGAAACGTACAGCACTGCAACAGATGAGGATGAGGGATTGAGTCTCTTGGTTATGCTTCTGTCTAGTTGCATCAAATAAATAACCTTTGATAAGGAGTAGTGACAGCTCATGACAGTGACACTTTCACCAGGTTTCAGCATTCACTAAGGACATAGGAATATATACTTAATGAGTTGCAACTTCAGACCAAAGGCCCTGTCTGTTAGTTAACTGTTAGCAGTTAGTGCGCAGCAGTAGATGCTTAAGGGAGACATAAAGGCAGTATGGATCTCCTTTTGTTTACCCTTCCCGCAGTTTGCGTTTTATGGATTGTGGTGTAATTATGTCTAGTTAGTATCTTAGAGCCTACAGAATTTTAACTGGTTTTGATGTATATGTCACCAAAGAAAAGAGGACACCAGAAGGTACTGATTCAAGTGCTGCAATTTTTCAGGTCAGCGATTCCTTCTGAGGAGATTAAAATGTCTCGGTGTACAGTTCTCGCTCAATTTAACCAGGTTAACAGGTCTAAATCTGCAGTCTCTCTTAGATAACTTCATGATCCTCTGTAATGGCATTTCTTTTTTTATTATTTTTTTTTTTTTATTAACATACTTTCAGCACACTGCTAAATGTTGATTGTCCTTGAAAGTGCTGTTGTAACTACCCACAGCAATTCTGTTGCATGCATAGGGATTGTAAATCAGCTTGAGGTTAAGTTATGGTTACATTTTCTTCTATATCATGCAGGTTTTTAGAAGGTGTTTCCAGAGAAATTGATTTAGAAACTAAGTTGGTCACTGCCTGCCTGTTTCACTCGATACTTTTACCTGAGAGGCAGTCTCTTTTTTCTGTTCAACACATTAAGCCTTGAGCAACACTTTTGCACTGTGTGCTAACATGATGCAAAGAAAACACAGTAATACTTGTAAATTTACAGGGCAACTGTGATCCTGCAGTACATTTGAGGATAGATTGTAAAAGGCTAAATATCCATCTCTGAATTAAGAGTATGGGACATAGCTGTTTTCCCCAGTCCAGCTGGGATGTTTTGTGAGTTTATTGCCTGTAGCAAAAAAACCCACGGAAAGTCGTAGATGGAGCCAGAGTGAACACTAACCTGTTGGAAGCAACCTACAGAATCAGTACTGCTGGTGACAGTTTTGTAACTGTAGGGTGCCTATACCCATATCCTGGCTTTTCTAAATAATCAATCTATTGACGTCCAAATTGAACTTGTGCTTTGTTCAAGGTAGTCATGCTTGTGCCTGAGATATAATTAGTGTCTGGTATTTGAATGCATAGGGGGGAGAATATATTGATTAGGACTTTTCCCTTACTTTCATAAGAAGGGTAAAGGAAGAATCTTTTTAATCTGTTGAACACTTGGCAAGGAGTTATGTTTAAGTTCTTAAACAAAATACACTGTACTCTTTGATTCCAAAACAATGATTTCTGCTTCAAGACTACTAAATAAAACCACATTTATTTTAAAAAAAAAAAAGAAGAAAAT